>MCJB01002559.1:17093-74359 GCA_002018475.1 Nicotiana obtusifolia | reverse complement strand
GCAAGTAAAAGAAGAAAACAGAGGAGAAAAGGATCGCCGGAAACGGAGTTCAACGGTGCGATCGCCGGAGATGACCGCCGCAGTTAGGGTTTGGGTTGGGGGAGTAGAAGGGGGGAAAAAGGGGGATGAGAGGCGAGAGAGATGAGGGAGGGGGGAGCTTACCTATTGGGGGAGGTCGTCGGTGCTACTGCTGGTCGCCAGGGGTCGTCAATGACCGTTAGTCATAGAGAGAGAGAAATCGTGAAGAGAGAGAAGGAGCATAAAGAGAGAAATTACGAGTTCGCCTTTTTTCTGGTGAATCTTCCCAGATGATACATAGATTACCACCTAAGCTTATTCTCAAATTCCAGTTATATATTTGTTGATTATAGGAATAATTTTACTCACTTAATCCTTTTTAAAGTGTGTCAATGACACACCACTTTTGACACGTTATAGCTAGTTTTTACACCAAAAGTAGGCAAGTGAATAGTAAAAGGATATACCTGAAGCCTCGTTTTAACGCCATGTAACTAGTTTTTTTTTGTTCCATTTTTTCAATCATTATCTTCATTGTTAAGAACATTAAGAAAAAAGCAGCAGAAATGATTAAGAAACCACCAGACAAGAAACCGAAGAAAACCCAGCAATGATTAAGAAATCCATCATCGAAATCCAAATAATCCTGAATTGGGTAGGTGAATTGATTAGGTTTAACCCAAAAAATAATTTTCAAGGTTAAAACAATTAAATTTATATTTTAGGGTATTGACAACCTATTTAACTCACTTTTCCAAATAAGAATAATATAGAAAGAAATACCTATCAAATAAAATAACAAGTTGAAGTAAATAGCTCCTCTTCTGAATAAGTGAAATGTTGAATTGTTAAAAAAAGAATAATGAGAGTGTTCACTGAGATTGTGAGAATAAGAGATTAGTTTTTCTAATAAATTCTCCTCTTTTAAAAAAAACTAAATTAAATTCCTCTTATTAAATTCAGATTTCCTTAATTACTATTGTGGATACTTGCTTTTCTGAGGGAATAATAGTTTATATATAAAATATTGAAGTATGAAGTTTAATTTTTGAAAATTTTGACTCTTACCTCAAGTATATAGTTTACCTTAGAATTCAAGTAAATGACAGGTAAGAAAAACAAATCTTCATGACTAGATAAACCTTCTTTATGTATAAACCTTCTTCATGTTGACCTTTATTGTAATTTGAAGTATAAACCTTCTTTATGATTAGATAAAAGAGATCATCATATTTGCAACTATGGCTTATCTATTGACACACAACATTCACAGTGAGGTAGATTTTACAAATTGTCATACAATTATAAATTTTTTTAACCAAAGTCACGTAACTATATTTTCTAATCAAAAAATCACAAACTTTTACCATCTAGCACAAAAAGTCATAATTACCGAAAAATTCAACTTTCCGATGTACTACTTTTTTATTCTATACTTTTATAACTAATAAATATTGACCCAACTAAAAGAGGACTGACCCGACCCAATAGTCATCTGCATAAACCAATCAATCAAACCACAAAAAGAGTCAATGAATTGGAAGGAATATATAAAAAGAAATTACGTCCGATGCACTGATAACTAGTATTTTCTCTGTCTCAATTTATATGACGATGTCAAAGTTCGGGAGTTAAACGAGTTTCTTTTTGACTGTATTCACATATTTTTTAAAATATTTTAAATTATTAAGTATTGTACTTGTAGAAGGTGGGATATAAACCTCCATGGTTGTGATGACCCGATAGGTCATTTATAGGTTTACCCGTTATTTCTATGTTCCGAGATCCCGATTAGCTCCATTTATCCTTCCTTGATTTGCATGTATATTCCGAGTCTTTATACAGAAGGTTTTTATGAGAAAACTGATAAAAATGTGAAATCGTGCCTTAAAACTCATTTGAGTCGATCCCGGTCAACGTTTGGTGTAAATGGACCTCAGTCAATATTTTGGCGGTTCCGATGGGTCCGTATCGTGATTTGGAGCTTTGGCGTATGCTCGGAATCAAATTTGGAATCAAATTCAGAATTCCTACCTTCATTTAACGTAAATTGTTGAAAACTAGTAATTTAAAGGTTTAAAGAATTCATGAGTTTAACAGTAGGTTGACTTTGTTGCTATTGGGTTCAGATTTCGGTTCCGAAACTTGGTATAGGTTCATTTCAGTATTTATGACTTGTATGAAAAATTTAGTGCATAACGGAGTTGATTTGACATGATTTGGATGTCCGGTTGAAAAATTAAAAGTTCTTAAGTTTCTTTAAAAATTTCATTTATTTTGGTGTGCGATTCGTGGTTCTAGGTGTTATTTTGATGTTTTGATCGCGTGAGTGAGTTCGTATGATATTATTACACTTGTGTGCATGTTTGGTTTGGAGTCCGAGGGCTTGAGTGAGTTTCAGAGAAGCTATAGATGATTTTGAACTTAGTAAAAATGGTGGTTTTGGTTTCTGCTGGTTTCTGGTGAATGCTTCTTCGCGATCACGAAGATACTCCTACAATCGCGAAGAGTAATTTGGGACTGAGGTGGAGTTGCTCTTCGTGAACGTGAGGTACTGGACGAGAACGCGATGTGGAGGGGGGGCTTGTCCTTCGCGAACGCGTTTGTTCCTCCGTGAACACGAAGTATTGTGGGATTTTGGGGGAGCTGGGCTTGTGTTTTACGCGAACGTGACCAGTGGGTCGCGAACACGATGGTCAGGGAAGAAGAATCATCGCGAATGCGGAGAATACCTCGCAAACACGAAGGTCAGTTGAGCCAGTGCTTCACGATAGCGTTAGGTTCTTCGCTAACGCGAAGAAGACCTAACACCAGTGATTTAAAATGTCCCAGAGATGAGATTTTACCCATTTTCACCATCTTTTCACTAGAGTTTGGCCTAGAGGCGATTTTGAAGAGAAATTTCATCACCCTTTCATAGGTTAGTATACTTTAACTTGTTTTTTCATTTCCATCAACACCCACTAATTTCTAGCCTTAATCTATGTTCTTTCATGATAGAAAATTAGAGGTTTGGGAAAAATTAGGGATTTTTGTAAATTTGGGGTTTAGACCTCAAAATGAGGTTGGATTTCGAAACTAATTACATAATCAGGCTCAGGGGTGAACGGGTAATTAGGTTTGGTCTGAATCTCGGGTTTTGACCAAGCGAGCCCGGGGTTGACTTTTGTTGACTTTTTGGGACTAGGGTAACAATCTTAACTTTATGTGTTGTAATTGATTTCCCTAGCATTATTTGATGTTATTGAGTCCTTTTTTGTTAGATTCGATTGGTTTGGAGGCGGATTTTAGAGGAAAGGCCCCGGTTGAGCTTTGATTTGCTTGCGGAGCGAGGTAAGTATTGGGTATAACCTTGATTTGAAGGAATAGGAAACCTTGAGCTATGTGCTATGTGAATTACATGTGCAGCGGCGTATATGCAAGGTGACGGGTGTATATACGCTGTCAAATTACTTGTTTTCATGCTTTTTCGTATGTCATTAATTATTTTATTCCATATCTTAACTGTTACATGCTTTAATTGCTTCATATGCCTTAACTCGCTACTTGTCACTCATTTCTCTCGTATTAAAATGTTCGTTTCTTCCATGCCTCTATGATTAATTGCTACATGACTTTATGGACTTCCTTTCATATTTCTTTAATCATAGAGATTATTGTGATTTGAGTTGTTAAATTGATTGCACTTATTGATTTTTTTTATGGATCGGGTTGTACGCCACAATAGATTTTATATGTGATTTTGATATGGTGAAATAAGGGAGAAATATTATATTGTTTTTGATTATATGGTGCGATCATGTTGTGTGACATAATGAATATTACATGTTATTATTGATATTGATATGGTGAAATAAGGGAGGATTGGGTTTGTACGGTGGGATCGGGTTGCACGCCACAACGGGTGAAATAAGGGAGGATTATGTTTGTACCGTGGGATCGGTGTGCGTCGCAACGGATTGTGTGTTTTGTATTCATTATTGTGCTGTGTTAGCTTTCGATGCTTTCATACGAGATTCTAAGTACTGGTGTTTCTGGTTTTATCGATTTCGAGGATTGAGTTTATTTTCATAAGTTAACTGCCTTACTTTCCTGTATTCCTTTTCTGTTACTATTATTATACTGCGTACAGGTCATTGTAAGTGACCCTCCTTAGCCTCGTCACTACTTCATCTAGGTTAGGCTCGGCACTTATAGAGTACAGGAGGTATAGCTGCTCGGCATTCGCAGCCCTGAAGTCCCCTTCTACCTTATCCTACCTGTTTATTTTATATCAGACAATTTTACTTTCATTCAGACCATTATCTGTATTATTCTAGTCACACGTGCACTTGTGATTGTATCTACATATTGGTTGTTATGGCTTTTCACACTCTTTTTCAGTTATTATAGCTTAATTGGTATTAGTTAATTTGATTTGATAAAAATGGCTAAAAATTGTTCTAATATTGGCTTGCCTAGTTAGTGAAATGTTATGCGCCATCACGGTCCCGAGGGTGGGAATTCCAGGTCGTGATAAGTTGGTATCAGAGCACTAGGTTGCCTAGGTCTCGCGAGTCATGAGCAAGCTTAGTAGAGTCTGGAAGATCGGTACAGAGACGTCTGTACTTATCTTCTAGAGGCTATGGAGTTTAGGAACAATTTCACTTCTTTCTTTCTCTATCGTGTGATTTTATTCTATCATTGATGATTGAACCATTCTATCCTTGTTCTCTTGCAGAAGGCGAGAACACGCACTGTATCTACAGTTGGACAGGAGCCGGAGCCCCTTGTGGCAGCTACTACCAGAGGTAGAAGTCGAGGCCGAGGCCGAGCCAGAGGCTGAGGTAGAGGCAAAGCTCAACCTAGAGCTCGAGCAGCAACATTAGTAGTGGAGCCTTAGGTAGATTTTGAGGAGGAGGTTCCAGCTCAGACTGTTCCCGTCGGACCAGCTCAAGTACCGGAGGGGTTCATAGCCACTCTAGTGCTTCAGGACACTCTAGCCGTTTGATGGGCCTTATGGAGAGTGTGGCCCAAACCGGTACATTATCGGTGGCACCAGCCATCTTTTGGGATGGGAGAGGAGCACAAACTCTCGCTACACACACCCCGAAGCAGGTGGCTCCCTAGTATCAGATTCCAGCACCCCCGCCAGTTGGGATGGGTAAGCTGATTATTGCTGCACAGGCCGGTGATAGGCCACCATGCCTTCTGAGGCCCTGTTGAGGTTGGATAAATTTACCAAGCTCTTCTTATTCACTTTAGTGGTGCATCTTCTAAGGACCCACAGGATTATCTAGACCGCTGCCATGAGGTGCTGCGGAACATGGGCATAGTTGAGACCAATGGGGTCGATTTTGCAGCATTTCAGATGACTGGTTCAGCCAAGAGGTGGTGAGGAGATTATATGTTGACTAGACCAGCTAGGTCGCCTACACTTACCTGGGATCAGCTCTTACATCTATTTCTAAAGAAGTTCATTCCTGTCACTCTGAGAGAGGAGTACCGCAGGCAGTTCGAGCGTCTTCAGTAGTATGACTGTCACCTAGTACGAGACTCGATTTGTGGACCTATCTCACCATGCCATTATCTTGATTCCTATTGAGAGGGAGAGAGTTAAGAGATTTATTGATGGGCTCACTTACACTATCAGGCTACAGATGGCCAAGGAGACTGGATGTGTATCTCTTTCCAGACAGCCACAAATATTGCTAGATGGATCGAGATGGTTCGTGCTCAGGAGAGGAAGCCGGTGTCAGATAAGAGGCCTCGTCATTCTTGTAGTTTCAGTGGTGCCTCATCTAGAGGCAAGGGTACTTTTGGTAGGGGCCACCCTCCCAGGCCATTTCAATCAACACTTCAAGCATCTTACAATGCTTTAGGGAGTCGTGGTCCTTATGTGCCTCATTGGGGTAAGCCAGCCTATAGTGCACCATTAGGTCCTATCAGTGCGGTGATATTGGTCACATCAAGAGGTTATGTCCAAGATTATTGGGTGGCATGCCACAACAGAGTTCTTGTGCCATGGTTCCGGCACCAGTTGCTCCACCGCTCGCTCAGCCAGCTAGAAGCAGGAGTCAGGCAACCAGAGGTGGAGGTCAGGCCATTAGAGGTGGAGGTCAGACCGTTAGAGGTGGAGGCCAACCAGCTAGAGGCTGTCCCAGAGACGTAGGTTAGAGTGGTGGGGCGCAGCCCCGATGTTATGCTTTCCCAGCTAGGCCTAAGGCCAAGTCATATGACGTCGTTATCGCAGGTATTGTTCCAGTTTGCCATAGAGATGCTTCAGTTCTATTTGATCCGGGATCTGTTATCCTATTTTGCTTCATAGCTGGTTGTGCCTCGTGATTCTTTGGGTGCTCTTGTGTGTGTGTCCACGCCTATGGGAGATTTTATTGTTGAGATCGCGTCTATCGCTTGTGTGTGGTTACTATTGGTAGTCTTGAGACTAGCGTAGATATTCTACTTCTTGATATGGTAGATTTCGATGTTATCTTAGGTATGGATTGGCTGCCACCTTATCATGCTATATTGGACTATCACACCAAGATGGTGACCTTAGTCATGTCGGGGTTGCCTCGATTAGAGTGGAGACGGACTCCTAGCCACTCTACCAGCAAGGTTATTTCTTATGTGAAGGCTCGACATATGGTCGAGAAGGGATGTCTAGCTTATTTGGCCTATGTCCGTGATTCTAGTGTAGAGGTTCCTTCCATGGATTTAGTACCAGTTGTCTGTGAGTTTCCAGAGGTGTTTCCTGTAAATCTACCAGGGATGCCACTTGACAGAGATATTGGCTTCTGCATTGATTTGGCTCCGGCCACTCAACCTATTTCTATCCCACCATACAGCATGCCCCCTCCGGAGTTAAAGGAATTGAAGGAGCAGTTGCAAGATTTTCTTGATAAGGGACCAAGTGTCTCGCCCTGGGGTGCCCCCGTTTTGTTCGTGAAGAAGAAAGACAGATCAATGAGGATGTGTATAGACTATCGGCAGTTGAACAAAGTCACTAGAAAGAACAAGTATCTGTTGCCGATGATTGATGACTTATTTGATTAGCTTCAGGGTGCCAAAGTGTTTGTGAAGGTTGATTTGAGGTTCGGCTACAATCAGTTGAAGATTAGGGCATCCGATGTCCCTAAGACGGCTTTTCAGACTCGGTATGGACATTATGAATTCCTAGTGATGTCATTTGGGTTAACAAAAGCCCCAGCAACATTTATGGATTTGATGAACCGAGTGTTTAACCCGTATTTGGATTCTTTTATGATTATATTCATTGATGATATCTTGATCTACTTCTGCAGTCGAGAGGAGCACAAGCAGCATCTTCGGATTGTACTTCAGACTCTGAGAGATAGCCAGTTATATGCCAAGTTTTCAAAGTGTGAGTTTTGGTTAGACTCAGTTGCCTTTTTGGGGCATGTAGTATCGGCAGAGGGCATAAAGGTGGATCCTAAGAAGATTGAGGCAGTTCAAAACTGGCCTAGACCTACTTCAGTTACAAAGATCCGGAGTTTCCTGGGTTTGGCGGGTGATTATCGCCAGTTGGTGGAGGGGTTTTCATCCATAGTAGCCCCAATGACTAGATTGACTCAGAAGGGTGCCCAATTTAGATGGTCGGATGAGTGTGAGTTGAACTTTTATAGGCTCAAGACTGCTTTGACTAGGGCGCCAGTGTTGGTGTTGCCTACAGGTTCAGGATCTTACACAGTGTATTGTGATGCATCTCATATTAGGTTCACTGCAGTATTGATGTAGGATGGTAGGGTGATTGCATACGCGTCGCGACAGTTGAAGGTTCATGAGAAGAATTACCATGTTCATGACTTAGAGTTGGCAACCATTATTCATGTGCTGAAGATTTGGAAGCACTATCTTTGTGGTATGTCGTGCGAGGTATTCACGGATCATCGGAGTCAAGAATAGTTGTTCAAGCAGAAGGATCTCAACTAGAGGAAGAGGAGGAGCTTGGAGCTGTTGAAAGACTATGATATCACCATTTTGTATCCCCAGGAAGGCTAATATGGTGGCCGATGCCTTGACTAGAAAGTATGTGAGTATGGGTATTATTTCAGTTGGTGAAAGGTCGCTTGCCGCAGATGTTCAGGCTTTGGCCAATCAGTTCGTGAGGTTAGATATTTCAGAGCCTAATCATGTTCTAGCTTGCAAAGTCACTCGGTCTTCCTTGTATGAGCGCATCAGAGAGCGTCAGTATGATGATCCCCATTTGCTTGTCCTTAAGGGCAAGATGGTGCCAAGCAGGTTACTATAGGAGATGATGGGGTTTTACGAATGCAGGGTCGTATTTGTGTGCCCAGTGTGGATGGGCTTCATGAGTTAATTCTTGAGGAGGCATACAGTTCCCGGTACTCTATTCATCCAGGTGCCGCCAAGATGTGTCAGGACTTGCGGCAGCATTATTGGTGGAGGAGGATGAAGAAGGATATAGTTGCATATGTAGCTCGGTGTCTAAATTGTCAGCAATTAAAGTACGCGCATCACAAGCCTAGTGGTTTGCTTCAGAGGTTATAGATTCCCGAGTGGAAGTGGGAGCATATCACTGTGGATTTTGTTGTTGGACTCCCACGGAATCAGAAGAAGTTCGACGTGGTATGGGTCATTGTGGACAGGTTAACCAAGTTGGCACATTTCATTCCAGTGGCAGTTACCTATTCTTCAGAGGGATTAGCTCAGATCTACATCAACGAGATCGTCTGTCTCCACGGTGTGCCCGTGTCTATCATTTCTTATCAAGGTACGTAGTTCACCTCGCATTTCTGGAGGTCCGTACAACGTGAGTTAGGAACGTAGGTGGAGTTGAATACATCATTTCACCCCCAGACGGACGGCAGTCCGAGCGCATTATTCAAATATTGGAGGATATGCTTCGCACTTGTGTTATGGATTTTGGGGTTCTTGGGATCAGATCTTGTCGCTTGTGGAGTTTTCCTACAACAACAGCTACCAGTCGAGCATTTAAATGGCTCCCTATGAGGCATTATATGGGAGGCGATGTCGTTCGCCAGTTGGATGGTTCGAGCCGGGGGAGGCTCGGTTGTTGGGTACATATTTGGTACAGGATGCCTTGGATAAGGTCAAGATTATTCAGGATCGACTTCGCACCACTCAGTCTACGCAGAAGAGTTATGCCGACCGTGGAGTTCGTGATGTTGCATTAATGGTTGGAGAGAGGGTATTGCTCCGGGTTTCACCCATGAAGGGTGTGATGAGGTTCGAAAAGAAGGGCAAGTTGAGCCCTAGGTATATCAGACCCTTTGAGATTCTTGAGAGATTGGGTGAGATGGCCTACAGGCTCGCTAGCACCTAGTTTGTTAGTTGTCTCCGATGTTCCATGTGTCCATGCTCCGGAAGTATCACGGTGATCCGTCCCATGTGTTAGATTTCAGCTCAGCCTAATTGGACAAGGATTTGACTTATGAAGAGGAGTCGATGGCTATTCTAGCCTGGCAAGTCCAGTAGTTGAGATCTTTGAGTTATCCTTCAGTTCGAGTGCAGTGGAGAGGTTAGCCAATCGAGGCAGCCACGTGGGAGTCCGAGTCGGACATGCGGAGTAGATATCCGTACGTTTTCACCAGTCGAGGTACCTTTATATGTCGTTCGAGGATAAACATTTGTTTTAGAGGTGGAGAATGTGATGACCCGATAGGTCATTTATAGTTTTACCCTTCCTTTCTTGACTTGTGTGCGCAGTCCGTGTCTTTTTCAAGAAGGTTTTTATGAGAAAACTGATGAAAATGTGAAATTGTGCCTTAAATCTTATTGAGTTGACCATGGTCACGTTTTGTGTAAACGGATCCAGATCAGTATTTTGAAAGTCCCGGTGGGTCCGTATCGTGATTTGGGGCTCAGGCGTATGTCCGGAATCGAATTCGGAAGTCCCTAGCGTGATTAATGTAAATTGTTGAAAACGAGTAATGTAAAGGTTTAAAGAATTCATAAGTTTGACCCTAGGTTGACTTTGTTGCGACCAGGTTCGGAGTTCGATTTCGGAACTTGGTATAGGTTCATTTCAGTATTTATGACTTGTCTACAAAATTTGGTGCAAAACGGAGTTGATTTGATGTGATTCGGACGTCCAGTTGAAAAAATAAAAGTTCTTAAGTTTCTTTGAAAATTTCATTTATTTTGGTGTACGATTCATGGTTCTAGGTGTTATTTTAAAGTTTTGATCGCGCGAGCGAGTTCGTATGATGTTATTACACTTGTGTACATATTTGGTTTGGAGCCCGAGGGGCTCGGGTAAGTTTCGGATAGGCTACAGATGATTTTGAACTTAGGAAAAATGCTGGTTTTGGTTTCTGCTGGTTTCTAGTGAATGCTTCTTCGCGATTGCGAAGATACTCCAGCGAACACGAAGATTAATTTGGGACTGGGGTGAAATTGCTCTTCGCGAACGCGAGGTACTGGGTGCGAACGCGAAGTGGAGGGGGGCTTGCCCTTTGCGAACGCAAAGTGTTGTGGGATTTTGGGGGAGCTGGGCTTGTGTTCTACGCGAACACGATAAGTGGGTCACGAACGCGATGGTCAGGGGGAAAGAACAATCGCAAACGCGGACAACACCTCGCGAACGCGAAGGTCATTTGGGCCAGTGTTTCGCGATCGTGTCAGGTCTTTCACAAACACGAAGAAGATCTGACGCCGGTGATTTAAAATGTCCCAAGGACGGGATTTCACCTATTTTTCACCATCTTTTCATTAAAGCTCGGGTAGAGGCAATTTTGAAGAGAAATTTCATCACCCTTTCATAGGTTAGTATACTTTGACTTCTTTTCTTCCATTTCCATCAACACCTACTAATTTCTAGCCTTAATCTATGTTCTTTCATGATAAAAAATTAGGGGTTTGGGAAGAATTAGGGATTTTTGTAAATTTGGGATTTAGACCTCAAAATGAGGTTGAATTTCGAAATTAATTACATAATTGGGCTCGGGGGTAAACGCATAATTGGGTTTTGGCTCGAATCTCGGGTTTTGACCAAGCGAGCCCGGGGTTGACTTTTGTTAACTTTTTGGGAAAAGGGTAAAGATCTTAACTTTACGTATTGTAATTGATTTTTCTAGCATTATTTGATGTTATTGAGTCGATTTTGGTTACATTCGATTGGTTTGGAGGTGGATTTTGAAAGGAAAGGCCCCGGTTGAGCTATGATTTGCTTGCGAAGCGAGGTAAGAATTGGGTTTAACCTTGATTTGAGGGAATAAGAACCCTTGAGCTATGTTCTATGTGAATTACATGTGTAGCGGCGTATATGCGAGGTGACGGGTGTATATACGCCGTCAAATTACTTGTTTTCATGCTTTTCCATATGTCATTAATTATTTTATTCCATGTCTTAATTGTTACATGCTTTAATTGCTTCCTATGCCTTAACTCGCTATTTGTCACTCATTTCTATCATTTTAAAATGTTCGTTTCTTCCATGCTTCTATGATTAATTGCTACTTGCCTTAATTGTCTTACTTGTACATTTTAATTGTTATATATTTGGCTTGCCTTGTTGCTTTGTATTAATTGTAACATTCCTTGATTTGGTACGAGGTTCCTTCATGGATTTGCTTTCATATTTCTTTAATCGTAGAGATTATTGATTTGAGTTGTTAAATTGATTGCACTTATTGATTTTGCTTATGGATCGGGTTGCACGCCACAACGGATTTTATATATGATTTTGATATGGTGAAATAAGGGAGGAATATGATATTGATTCTGATTATATAGTGGGATCGGGTTGTGCACCGCAATGGATATTACATTTTATTATTGATATTGATATGGTGAAATAAGGGAGGATTGGATTTGTACGGTGGGATCGGGTTGCATGCCGCAACGGGTGAAATAAGGGAGGATTGTGTTTGTATGGTGAGATCAGTGCGCTCCGCAACGGATTGTGTGTTTTGTATTTATTGTTGAGGTAGGCTCAGCACTTACAGAGTATGTGAGGTCGGTTATACTCATACTACACTCTGCACTTCTTGTGCAGATTTTGAAGTCGATCCTAGTGGCGTCGGTAGCTTGCTTGGATTGATTGCCGGATTGGAGACTTGAGGTACAGCTGTTCGGCGTTCACAGCCCTGAACTCCCATTATACCTTATCCTAGATGTTTATTTCATTTCTGACAGTTTTACTTTCATTCAGACTATTATCTGTATTATTCTAGTCGCTCGTGCACTTGTGACACCGGTTTTGGGATTGTATCTAGATATTGCGGTTGTTATGGCTTTTCACACTCTTTTTCACTTCTATTTCAGTTATTATAGTTTAATTAGTATTAGTTAATTTGATTTGTTAAAAATGGCAAAAAACTATTGTGTAGCAAGTGAAATGTTAGGCGTCATCACGGTCCCGAGGGTGGGAATTTCGGATCGTGACAATGGTGCTTTACATGTGCTAGTTTTACCTTTTTTTAATGGTGTATGTGTTTAATAGAATATTATTAAACGAGATGTTGTTGAAAGAGTTGTACATGATCTTTGAAATTGTGCGAGGTGCTACTGAAGAACTAAAAAAATAGGGGTAAATTATTCAAAAAGCACGTAAAAAAATTACGGTTAAAGAAAAACTCGTTTGACTATGAAATTAGAATACCTCCACATAAATTGGGACGGAAGAAGTACTAATTATCACTATATTAGAAGTAATATCTTGTGACAAATTCTTTCCAATTCATTGACCCTTTTAGTTTTTTGATTGATTGATATATGTAGAAGGATTTTGGGTCAGGTAAGATCGGTCTCCTTTTAATTGGATCAATATTTATTAGATTAAGAAAATGGAGTAAAAAATTATTGCACTCGAAAGTTGAATTTTTCGGTAGTTGTGTCTTTTTGTATTAAGTGATAAAAGTTTAGTAATTTTTTGGTTAGAAAACATAGTTATGTGACTTTGGTGAAAAACGTCATAGTTATATGATCATGTGAGAAATTTATGTTAGTATTCTGTATTCGTAAAATAAAAAACAATGTAAAAACAGAAATGTAGAAGAAGTAGAAATCAATCCGAGCCATTGAATTCACAGTATTCCTTAGGAACTTAATCACCTCCTAATACCCGAGGTTGTAGATTATTTCTTCCCAGGATAGAACAGATTATATAATGCTGTAGCGGTACTTCAAACCCAAGTATTTCAGCGAACACAAATGGCGGTAGTGAATCACACTTACTTAGTTTGTCTTGTAAGAAAACAATTGCAGAAAGGAAGAAGAGATTTTAGAATTTTCATAAGGAAAACCTGAGGGAATGACTTGGCATTTATAGTCATTAGGTTAGGTTCATCTGAAGAGGTGCAACTCTTTAAGATGGCCTTTCGCACAAACAACTATAACGGAATTGTCATTTACGCGAAATAAAATCGTAGGGAAACTTTAAATTACCGTTACAAAAAGGGATGATTTGGATCCGAAGCCGAAGCCGAGCGAGCGACGACGATGGCGGCGCGAGGCTTGCCTTCTTTTCAACTCTTTAAGATCTGGAAGAAGTGTAATTATTTATATATATATATATATATATATATATAGACACACACACATACATACATACTCAACAAATGAGCTTTCCTCCTCCAATATGGGACAATGTTCCTTTGCAAAGGAGAAAAATTTAAAATTTTTATTTTTCCCTACATTTCCCATTCACTCTATTTTTGAACTAAAAAATCTAACGATCCCCTACATGAATGGGGAATCAATATACAATAGACATATGCATGAAAAACAATGTAATTAGCAAGCAAGGATTAATCGCATCTGGATGAGTAGGTTTCTCTTTGAACTTTCTAGATTGCCCTTCGAACTTTCCGTAATGAACTTATGTTGGATATACTCGGTCAATCGGTAGATCTGATATCTTTAAACGGTCAAACTTTGGTGTATACATAGACAACCATATGTCATACAATCAACCCTTAATCGTCTTTTGGTTTTCATTGTTGTATTCGTTTAAGCCATGAACACCGCTTGGTTTCATAATTGTGTAGAAAACTGGCCTTGCAAAATTCTCCTTGAAGTGGCTAACATTTCATACTTAAATAGGTGATTCCTAAACGTATCATCTCATAGATACGCTCTTTGATATACCCGCTCAAATTTAGAAACCATTAAAAAGCCTTAATACTTTATCCTTGATACCGAACATTGTCTCATCATGAGAATGGACCAAACTTTTAGTTGACATGTTGAACCGTCATTAATGATTTTGTTTGATCTCCTTGAACCTAGATATTGGGAATCTCCAGTCTTCTAGGTATATTTACTGCCACAATGACTTGTCCTCGGCCATAGTCCCATTCCCCTCGATAATCTTTCAACTACCTCTCTAGTTAGGCCTTTAGTAAGTGGATCTGATACATGACTTCACATAGTCAATTGTGATAATTCCCCTAGAGAGTAATTCCCCTAACAGTTTTATGTCTTCGTCGTATATGACGAGATTTTCCATTATACATAACGCTCCCAGCCCTTCCAATTGCTGCTTGACTATCACAATGTATATATATTGGTGCCAACGGTATGAGCCAAAATAGAATATCATTCAAGAAATTTTGGAGTCATTCAGCTTCTTCATCAGCTTTATCTAAGGTTATGAATTCAGCCTCCATTGTAGAGCGGGCAATACAAGTTTGTTTGGACAATTTCCAAGATACCGCTTCTCCACCGATAGTAAATACATATCCACTTGTGAACTTAGAATCAATTGAACCGGTGATCCAATTTGCATCACAGTATCCCTCAATCAATGCATGATATTTACTGTAGTGTAAAGCAAAGTCTTGGGCATGTTTTAAATATCCCAAAACTTATTTTATTGCCATCCAATGAGATTAACCTGGATTATTCGTGTATTGACTCAATTTACTTATAGCACAAGCTATATCTAATCGTGTAGAATTCATGATATACATTAAACATCCCAACACACTATCATAATCCAATTGTGATATGCTTTGGCTTTTGTTCTTTGCAAGTGCAAGGTTCACATTAATTGGAGTCTTTTCAACTCTAAAATCTAAGTGCTTGAACTTTTTACGTACTATTTTAATGTAATGAGATTGCGACAATGCCAAACCTTGAGCGGTCTTATAGATCTTAATACCCAAGGTTAAATCGTCAACTCTCAAATCTTTCATATCAAACTTGTTTGTTAGCCTATGCTTAGTAGTATTTATATTGGCAATGTCATTACTCATTATCAGTATATCATCCACATACAGGCAAACAATGACTATGTTATTTGAAACATTTTTAATGTACACACATTTATCACATTCATTTGTCTTAAAACTATTTGACAATTTTGTTTGGTCAAATTGCGCATGCCATTGTTTGGGTACTTGTTTTAGTCCGTAAAGCAACTTAACAAGTCTACATACATTCTTTTTTTTTTGCCTAAAATCACAAACTCTTCAGTTGTTCCATATAAGTTTCTTCCTCCAAGTCTCCATTTAAAAATATCGTTTTAATGTCCATTTGATGGATTTCAAGACCATACATCGAAGCTAATGCTACTAATGTCCGTATGGACGTAATTCTTGTAACCAGTGAGTATGTGTCAAAATAGTTAAGGCCTTCTCGTTGTCTATACCCTTTGACAACAAGTCTTGCCTTATACTTGTCAATAGTGCCATCATCTTTTATTTTTCTTTTAAAA
Organism: Nicotiana obtusifolia; assembly: GCA_002018475.1. Classification (NCBI taxonomy): domain Eukaryota; kingdom Viridiplantae; phylum Streptophyta; class Magnoliopsida; order Solanales; family Solanaceae; genus Nicotiana; species Nicotiana obtusifolia. The sequence goes on along the minus strand of MCJB01002559.1, from coordinate 58,698 downwards.
ATCCATTTAGAACATAACAATTTGTTACCGGGAGGAAGATTAACCAATTCTCAAGTATGATTGTTCAATATGAATTCTATTTCACTATTGACCGCCTCTTTCTAAATAATGATTTCGAAGAAGACATAGCTTTTTTAACTATTTGAGGCTCATTTTCCAATAAGAAAGTTACAAAATCTGTTCCAAATAAAGTAGACGTTCTTTGTCGTTTACTCGGTCTTGGATTCTCCTCATTAAATGTACTTTCTTTTGTTCCTTCTCGAGGTCGTTTGAATCCTTCACCAATCGACTCACATTCTCTTTTATACAGAGATATATATTTTTAAAAAATTCAGCATTATCTGATTCTATAACCATATTATTATGAATGTCGGAGTTTTCTGATTTATGAACCAGAAATCGATATGTTTTACTATTAGTAACATATCCTATGAAAACACAATCAACGATTTTCGATCCTACTTTTACCCTTTTGGTTAATAACTTGGACTTTTTCCAAACACCCCCACACTTTATAATAATTCCGGTTGGGCTTCCTTCCTTTTTATTTTTCATATGGAATAGATTGTGTTTTGTTATGGGGTACTAGATTACGTATTCGGTTATCCGTAAGAATGGCTTCCCCCCCACAAGTGTTGTGGCAAACCAGAACTTATCAACAAAGCATTCATCATCGCCTTTAATGATCGATTCTTTCTTTCCGCAATCCCATTGGATTGAGGCGTGCAAGGGGCCGTTGTTTGATGAATAATCCCATATTCTAAACATATTTCTTCAAAAAGAGATTCGTATTCACTAGTTCTATCACTTCTTATCATTTTGATTTTCTTGTTAAGTTGCATTTCAACTTCATTTTTGTATTGTTTGAATGCATCTATTGCTTCATCTTTACTATTAAGTAAGTAAGCATAGCAATATTGAGTACAATCGTCAATAAAAGTTATTAAATACGTCTTTCCACCGTGAAATGGTATTGACTTCATGTCGTAAATATATGTGTGAATTAAGTCTAAAGGATTTGAATTCCTTTCAACAGACTTATAAGGATGTTTAACATACTTAGATTTCACACATATCTGATATTCTGATTTGTCGCATTCAAACTTAGGTAATACTTTCAAATTAATCATTTCCCGCAAAGTTTTATAATTGGCATGTCCCCAAACGTATATGCCATAAATTATTTGACTCAAATAAGTAAGAAGAAGCTAAAATTTATTATTTTTAATGACCATTAAGCTCATGAAAATGTCCTCAGTAAGGTAACATTTTCCTACAAGCATTTCGTTCTTACTTATTACAACCTTATCAGATACAAAAATGCACTTAAACCCATTTTTGACGAGAAGTGCAGTAAAGACTAAATTCTTCCTAATTTTAGGAACACGAAGGTTATTGTTCATAGTCACCACCTTGCCAGAAGTAATTTTAAGAAATATCTTTCCACATCCTTTTATCTTGGCCGTTGCAAAAGTTTCCATAAAAAGCGTCTCTTCGGGTCCAACGAGAGCATATGTAGCAAATGTTTCTCTGACAGCACAAACATGGCGAGTGGATCCAGAATCAATCTACCATTCCTTGGGATCTTCTACCAGGTCACATTTAGAAATCATAGCACACAAGTCATCAATATCCTCATTCTTTTCAACCATGTTTGATTGACCCTTCTTCTTGTCTTTCTTTGAAGCACGACAATCTGCAGACTTGTGTCCAGCTTTCCTGCAATTGTAGGAATTTTCTTTGAACCTCTTCTTGCTTGGGTTACTCTTTAGTCAGAAGGCTCCTTTCTCTTTTTATTTTTTTGTGGAGCATCCTCAACAATGTTTTCTCCCATTATTATTGAGTTTTCACGAACCATCTTCTCAGCAACTTTGTTGTCCTCTTCGATTCTCAATAAAACAAAGAGATCTTCGAGCGACACCTTCTTGCATTGTTGTTTCAAGTAATTTTTGAAGTCCTTCCACAAAGGAGGTAACTTCTTAATCAACGCTGCAACATGGAATGCTTTATTGATGACCAAACCTTCAATGAAAAATATATTAGTAATAAAGATATAATAAATACTTTCAACAAAGTATCAATTTGAATTATATCTTCAGCAAAAAGATCATGGACAATCATTTATAATTTTTGGACTTGGGTAATAACAGACTTGCAATCCACAATTTATTGCCCAATAAAATTTGGGCCTACAAACTTCTTCAACCCAGCATATTCAGTTTATATTTTTTTTCAAGCGCAGTCCAGAGTTCTTTCGACGTCTCCATATTACTATAGTTGTTATACATATCGTCCTCTAATCCGCTAAGACTATAATTCTTACACAAAAAATTAGAATGCTTCCATGCCTCAGTTACAAAGAAGCGTTCATTTTCAGGAGTTCCGTGTGGCACAACTGGAGAATCTTCCTTAATAAACCTCTGTACGCTTAGGGTAGTCAAATATAAAAATATCTTTCATTATCATCGCTTGAAATTAATCCCAAAAAAAGTTTCGGGCTTTTCTGCCGGTGCCAATGCTAGTGCAGATGTTGTTTGACTTGTCAATGCATTGATAGTCACCATAGAAACAGACTGGTTTCCGTTCTCAGTCGTCATTTCTGTAAAAATGACACAAACAATATTTAATATATAGTGAAGTTTTTATATCTTCAAATCGAGTAAATCTGGAGTAGAAAATTACGTAAACTTTAATCTCCAACGGAGTAAAAATCACTAGAATTTTAATCTCCAATGAACAAATAATAAACAAAATGGAGTATAAAAAAAATGGAGTAGAAAACCATGAAAACTTTAATCTCCAAACTGGGAGTAAAAAACTACACATGTTTTAGTCTTCTGAACAGTGTATACAACACAAATGCAGAATACAAGTTAAGTTCATTAAGCTTGTTAGTATTCTGTATTCGTAAAATAATTCTGAAGAAGAAAAATAACGTAAAAATAAAAATGTAAAAGAAGTAGAAATCAAACCGAGCCCACTAAATTTAATATTTCTTGAAGGAACTTAATCCCCTCCTACTATCCGAGGTTGTGGATTATTTCCTCCTAGGATAGAACGGATTACACACTAGTTTAGCATTACTTCAAACCCTAGTGCTTCAGCTAGCACAAATGGCGGCAGTGAATTACACTTACTTTGTTTGTTTTGTAAGAAAATAATGCGAGAAGGAAGAAGATATTTCAGAATTTTCGGAAGAAAAATCAGAGAGAATGGCCTGGTACTTATAGTCATTAGATTGGATTCAACTGAAGAGGTGCAACTCTTCAAGATAGCCTTTCACGTAAACGACTATAACAGAAATTGCCATTTATGCAAAATAAAATCGTAGGGAAATTTTAAATTACCGCTGCAAATACGAATGATTTGGATCCGAAGCCGAGCAACGATGACGGCGACGACGCGAGTCTTACCTTCTTTTTAACTCTTTTAGAGCTAGAACAAGTGTAATTATATATATACTCAAAAAATGAGATTTCCTCCTCCAATATGGGACAATATTCCTTTGCAAAGGAGGAAAATTCAATTTTTTTCTTTTCTCCTCCATTTCTCATTCACACTCTTTTTGAACTAAAAAAAATCCAACGATTTACCCATCCACGATATATCTCTTACAGAAGTTTTGTTTTGGGGGAGACTACTCTCTCAAAAATTTTATTTTCTCTTTCATAATGATGAATCATATGTAGTTCGATTTAAAAAATTATAATAAATTATTATGCGTAATAATATTCTTTTATTGTCTGAAAAAGAGTTATCAAGCGAGATATTATATTACCTTGAAAATTAACTAAATTTATTTTAGAATTAGAAGCTAGTAAGAAATTAATTATTTTAGAATTATAAGCTAGTAAGAAATTAATTATGTAATAAATAAAATGCCACACTGCCTATATCCAATGCTTCTACCTTGAATTGCTACGGTAAGCTTGAAAATAATGTCGTCACCATATTTGAATTGCTGATGCTGTAGTTTCAGCTTACTATTTCAATAGGCTAAAAATGGTAGATCATTCATAAAAAGAGAATTTGTTAATTAAATATTCAATAAAGCGATTAGGTGCAGTGTTTCCGCAAAAAACCAGTCTACCACTTTACTCTTTCAAGTTTGCCTGTCTGGTTAAAAACTTTTCAGACATTTTACACTTACATTCTGACTGAGCAATAAGTCAGGTTTTTATATCTATTTCATTCTACCTAAAATATTAAATTCATCTTTTCTTGCTCTTTTTTCTATATTGTTCACATATTCTTCACGAGATGTATATGTTCTATTCACCAACACTTCTATGATAATATATTTATAGTAGGTAAAAAGTGTCAACATCGATCTTGTCAGACAAACAATTATTATGTTTGTCATGCTAATATATCCTTATCAAATTAGCTTTTACTCAAGTGAACATTTAACTCTATATTTATCTTATTGTTAGGTTTGGTTTGTGACCCTTGTTCTTCTTCGAACGAGTTAATCATTCTTGTCGATATGTTTGTTTATCTGTAAAATAGTACAATTAAATTTATGCGTGGTTTTAGACAAGTGAACTAATTTGATCATGAAATAATATAATAATTGAAGAAACGTACAATACTTAGCCTTAAAATGTAGATGAAAAAGCAGAGATGACAGTTCCGGGAACAAAGTTTCCAGGGACAGCAATGATGAGATCAAAATGCAGGAAAGTAAAATTGAATTAAGCTTTGTATAGAATGTAGTGTAAGTTTAGCCAGAAAATTCGTATTCTTTACAATGATAACTAGGCTCACTATTTATAATTGTGTCTAGGGAATAAGGTCCTAGGATCGTGCCCTCCTTTAATGTCAACTATGAGGGTCATTGATGAAGATGTAACGGTAAACATAAATGCCAAATTCTCTGTAGCGGACTGTCGATCTTAATGATGTAGAATATTCCTTATTAAATGCTACCGGGCGCAGAGCATTTAATACACTTTTGTGAGCGTTATCCCTTCCGGTGACAAGTGTAATGGCTGTGTTCGGTCTTCGGCCATCCCCGTCTTGGGTTACACGTGTCTTTTCTTTAGACGATCACATATCATATCATATTTCACCCTATACAGATAGTCCCTTGCTTTCCGGTGACATAACTTTGTGTTATCGGGAAGTTGGTAGAAATATTCTTTTGGCTGAGAATTACTATAACTCCCTCTGAAGGCTTCTGACAGTTGATTAGACGCACCTCTCTCCGCATTTAATGCTTCGAACACGCGTCATCCCATGATTCAGTACAACTTTTGCCGATTATCGAGGTAACCATGGCCATGAATTTAGCCGCCAAAATTTTACTTATACGCAACATTCTTTCCTTTTGCACTTCATAATTTCTCGAGCTTCTAATTTGCATATTTGTTTTCCATTCTTTCTCTAATTCTCTTCAAACACAAAACCTTTTCCTTCATCTCATTGATGGCTTCTTCCTCCAAGCGTGTTGGTTCTTCAAAGAACAAGAACAAAGCCGAGGACTCTGCTCCTCCAACGGTGGGTTCCATCATCCCAAGAAGACTCATCACCACAAAGGACTTTGAAAAGAATTCCCTACTGCTAACCCTCGTACATGGGCCGTTAGTAGGTATCCTTCTTCCATTCGTCCTTCCAGTATTCCTGTTGTGAAGGAAGACTGCCGCTGTCATGAGTTGGATATCATTGCTCTTGATCTATCGGAGCGATTAACCCTTTCGAAGGAAGGTTTTACATACTTTTACACACGTATCTCTTTACTTTGGGTGCGTTTTCTTTGAGTGGAGAGCTTGATTCCGTGATTGTAGAGTTTTTCCTTCGCTAGCAAGTGTGTTTGGCACAGGTGAGTCCTTCAGTGTAGAGGACGGTCGCCTATCTTCGACGCTTGTGCTAGGAGGCTGGAGAGGAGCTAACATTAGCTCGTATGATGATTCTCTACTCCCCCAAGATTTTCTGTGGAGGTATGATAAACCTCTGCAAACGTGGTCACCATGCTCTGTTGACCAACATGGATGATGATAACGACTGTGGGTGGACGGAATGGTTCGTTGCAGTTGCCACCAATAATATCATTCCGGCAATGGCTTCATCCTTTCCGGCCGCTTGTTACCGCACTCATAAGATCTTTATTTAATATATTTTCTTCCACTAAATATTCTTCTATGGTCGTATCAACTCTTGTCCCTTCGCATGTTTCAACAACTCGATGGATCCCACTGGTGGTGGAAGGCTTGGACCGGTGGGTTCAAAAGATTTTGGACGTCACAACGCCCAAAACTCGTTTGTGGAAAGAACTGGTCCTTAAAAACGGGTAGAAGGCCAAAAATCATGGTAATTTTAACTTACCTTGCTTTTATTTTTTTTGTATATGGAGAACTTGGTCGAGCCCTTCTGACTTGTTCAAAAAATTAGGTCTACCTGCTGGCTCTGTTGCTGTCCCTGATGAGGATGTTTTGGCTGATCCTGCTAATGCGGCAAGGCTAGTTTAGGAGGCACTTACTTGAACAGGTATCTCCGAGCCTGTTTTGGACGCAAACACTTCTTTACAGAGTCCCCGGCCAGAGGATAAACAACCAAAGAGAAGACGTTCCTCCGCAGCCGGGGAAAAGAATGAGAGGGCAAAGATTGATGCCCCCGAGTCATCTCCAGTGATGACGGTGACTGGTCCTCTTTCCGTGCCGGTCATAGACACGGTGATGATTGATGATGATGAAGAAGCAAGTGATGAGGGAGCTTCTCTACATAGAAAGCGACGATCCTCATCATCTCAACAGGATGCTCGACCTATTGAGACAGTTACACCAACTGAGGAAGATGTCTCGGTACTTTGGGGAGAATCTGGTTTGGTAGAAAATGCCAACTCACGTTTTTGGGCCCCAATTGTTGTGCCCGGTACTACGGGGCTGAGTACCGGGTCCTTGTTGTCTTTGGTTGGCGAGCATCTACTAGTCAGTACTGCATTTGATGTAGCTGCTTCTCACTCTTCAACTCCATCAGCTTCATCTTCACCTTCTTCAATACCAGCAACTGCTACATCACTCCCATCTTCATCCACTCTTCCACCAACAATTGCTACATCACCTCCATCGGCCACACCTGACCATGAAGAAGGTGTTCCTCTTCCACCGTCCCAAGTTCATGGGAATTTGGGGTAAAATTATGCTTCCCCTTCTGAAGATCCACAAAGGAGGAGGAACGTTACTCTTTCGGTCTCTACCGAATGCAACTTGCTAATTATATGAAGCCTTTGGCTTCAGAGAAAGACTGGAAAAAGATTCAGGCACTCTCGGGAGAGTGTTTGTTGAACAACGCCATGCACAACGCCGCAGCGGTATGTTTCTTTCTTCCTTCATTACTTCTTTGGTATGAATGTCTTCTAAGTTTTACTTCTTCTTGTTCTATAGTCCAACTTTCTTACTTCAGAGGGCCTTCAGAGGTTGATTCGTGAGAAGGAGGAACTTACTTCTGAATAGAATCAGCTTTTGGTGGAACGGGACCAAACTATTCATCGCCTCTCGGAACTGGTAACAAAGATACTAAGGCCGTTGTTTTGGAGGCTCGTTCACAGCAAAGTGAGCAAGAACTGGTAACCCTTAGCCAAGAAATTGGCCCGTTGAGGGTTAGATTTGATGAAGCCAAGGCCAAATAGGCTGAAGTGCAAGACGCCGTTCTTATTGCAACCGAGCGCGAGGCTGCTACTGCCGAAAAAGTGACTGACTTAGAAGCAGCCTTGAACTCCAAAATCGAAGAGCTTGCTACTGTGAGGGCGAAACATGCCCAGTTGGAAGAGAAGTACAGAAAAAATATCGAGCATAATAGGCTCTTTAGTTCAACTACCCGCGATCTTGACGTCAGCCTCAAATCTGCTAGGTCCACCTGGGAAAACCTTTCTGTCGAGTTAACCCAATTCAAAGAAGAACTCAAGCACCGAGAGGCTTCCCTCGTTTTTGAAAAAACTTACGCCATGTACAACATGTGGAGAAATACCAAAGTTGGTGCATTGATTTTGATGCCGAAATTACTAAGGCACGTGAGCTTGAGTTAGCTGCTAAGAGTGGACTCCCATCGAGGTCTGATGCTCCTGGTTCTTCTGGTTTCGGTTCCCAGTTTTCGTGAACTGAAGAGGGACCGAAGGGCGACGATGCTGAAGACCAGATTAGAGAAAACGTCGAGCCATCGGTGGACCCACCTACTTCTTCCAGGGATGCGGACACTTCTCTTCCTCCTGGTTCCGGAGACACTATAGTTTAGCTTTTCTCTTCTTTTTCCATTTTTTACTTTTACCGTTTTGACATGTTCTTGTAAATAAAGACATGTTTTTGCTCAAGTATTGTTTGAGTCTTACTCTCGTTTGAATATCCATGCAAGTCTTTAATATTTACTTAAGAATCCTGCGCACGTTTTTCTGTTTGCGCTTTACTATGCGTAGTCTCGGATGCGTTTTTCTTGAAGCACTTTGGTTCCGAGCATTATCCCTTTTACGTGAGGGTTTCTATAAGTATTTGCACAAGTTTAATTTTTCTGTCCTTTTCATATGCAGCTTTGGGTGTATTTTTCCCAATGGCATTTTTGATTCCGGACATAGATTCTTCTGTAACCAACCTTTTAACGTGAGGGTTTTTACAAGAGAGGGCCCTCTTATGTTTACGGTGCCCTTGAAGAGGATGTCTCCTGTTCATTACGGCACTAACATTTGAAGTAATTGTTTAACTTTTAATGACAAAGTTAATTCATCGTTCGGACAAGAAACAAGATAAAAACAAAAAGATTTCATTTTATTCCTTCTATTTTCAAAAAATACATAAGCATTTGCTATGCTAAGAAGAAATTGCCATTACTTGTGGCTATCTTTACAACTTGTTTCTACGGGACTGGCTGCGCAGACCCCGGTCTCGATGATGCATTAAGTTTCCGAATTATCTTTCCCCGGTTGACGTGGCAGTCATTGTTGCCGTATCCTCATATCATTTCCCCCGATGTTCGAATGCGAAGAGTGCGAATTAGAATACTGGAACTCTTGTATCTTCAAAGATTCCACTAATGAATTTCTAGATAATCCTCAACTTGGTAACAAACTTTAGTTCCCCTCAAGAATTTATGCTATCGAGTGAAGGACTATCTAACAACCTTCTAGTGGTTTGTGCTCGTGAACAGTCGGGTAATCTTTGCTCAGTAGCAAACTTAACTTCCCAATGGGAATTTGCTATCGAACCATTATCCAACCGTCCCCGAGTGGAATCTTGCTTGTTTGCCTTGCTGTCAAAGGTCTTATTGTTGCTATCTTCGTACTATGCTTTTGTTTCTGCCTCGTTAAAAAACCTTGCCAGAAAAAACCAATTGGGACAAAAACTGAATGAAGGGAAAGAGAGTGCAGCACATACTTTCCGTTTGAATAATTTTCATCAGCAATAATATCTTTTGAGGTGTGCTACGTTCCAATTTCTAGGCAACATATCTCCGTTATGGTTCTCCAACTCGTATGAACCTTTCCTAGTGATAGCTGAAATTCGATAGGGACCTTCCCACGTTGGACCTAGCTTCTCCGGGTTGAGCTCCCCGGTATTTTGGGTTACTTTCCTCAGAACCAAGTCTCCTACTTTGAAATAACGGAAGTTGGCTCTTCGATTATAATATCGCTCCATTCACTGCTTCTGAGCTAACATTCTTACATGCGCCAAGTCCCCTCTAGTAGTTCCAAGTTGATTAACATTGCTTCGTTGTTCGATTCTTCATCTGCCCGAGAATATCTCAAAGTGGGTTAACCCACTTCCACCGGGATTAGGGCTTCAGCATTGTATACAAGGGAAAAAGGGGTGTCTCTTGTACTCGATTTGGCCGTTGTTCGGTAGGCCTATAGAAATCCGGGCAATTCTTCTGGCCATTTGCCTTTTGCTGCTTCCAACCTTTTCTTGAGATTTTGAATAATCACTTTGTTTGTTGACTCCGCTTGACCGTTTGGGCTTGGATGGTAAGGAGAATATGTGATCCTCTTTATCTTTAAATCTTCGAGGAACTTTGTAACTTTTGCACTGATAAACTGTGGCCCATTGTTGCATGCTATCTCTTTTGGTATTTCGAACCTGCAAATTATATTTTCCCATAAGAAATCGACCACTTCGTGTTCTCCAATCTTCTAATAAGGGCATGCCTCCACCCATTTGTAAAAATAGTCAGTCAGAACTAAAAGAAATCTTACCTTTCCAGGAGCCGATGGCAGCAGTCCGACGATGTCCATCCCTCATTTCCTGAACGGCCATGGGGACAGAACCGAATGTAAGGGTTCTGCCGGATGGTGTACTAGTGGTGCATAATGTTGGCACTTATCACATTTTTGTGCAAAGTTTTTGGCGTCTTATTCCATGCGAAGCCAATAATATCCTGCCCGTACCAACTTCAACACCAAAGAATATGCACCCGAGTGATTGCTGCATATCCCTTCGTGGACTTCTCTCATGATAAAATTAGCTTCTGACGCTTCTAAGCACGGGGCCAGCGGGCCTTGGAAGGATTTTCTGTACAATTGGCCTCTCTTGAAGCTATAACGTGCAACTTTGGCACGTAATGCCCGTGATGCTTTGGGAATTTCGGGAAACTTCCCGTGCTCGAGATAGTTGATTATTTCACTTCTCCAGTCCCAGACCAAACTAGTCGAATTTACCTCATAGTAACCATCTGTATCCAAGACTGAGCTCATCAATTTTACTACCGTCTCGAATTCCGATCCCTGTATTTCCGTCGATGATCCTAATTTTGCTAATACGCTTCTGCGTTATCCTCCCTCGGGATGTGAGTAATTGACCACTCCCGGAATCACGCCAAAAGAGCCTGGACCTTTACCACGTATTGTTGCATACATTCTTCTTTGGTATCAAAGATCCCGTAGGCCTGATGTACCACCAGCTGTAAGTCACATTTGATTTTGATAACCTCGGAATCAAGTCCTCGGGCCAATTCGAGCCCTGCAATTAAAGCTTCATATATTGCTTCATTGTTAGTTAAGGGATCGATTTGATGGCTTGCCTTAGGGTTTCCCCCGAGGTGTGATTAAGACTGTTCCGAGTCTGGACCCTTTTATGTTGGAAGCTCCATCCGTAAATAAGGTCCAAACCCCCTATTTCGATTCTGACACCATTTCTGCCTCCTTGGTTGCCAGAGGCAGTAGTCCCGGACTGAAATCAGCCACGAATTCAGCCAAGACTTGCGACTAAATTGCAGTCTTAGGTTTATAGTCTATGCTGAACTCACTCATTTCGACAGCCCATTTGACCAATCTGCCAGAGATCTCGGGCTTATGGAGGATGTTCCGCAAAGGGAAAGTAGTCACCACAGCTATCAGGTAGTATTGGAAGTAGGGCCTCAGTTTCTGAGCGGCGACTATGAAAGCTAAGGCCAGTTTTTCCAAATGTGGGTAGCGAGTTTCTGCTCCCGTTAAAATTTTGCTAACGTAATAAATTAGAAATTGCGTACATTCGTCCTCCCGGACTAAAATCGCACTTATCGCAACTTATGAAACCGCGAGGTAGACCAGCAATGTTTCACCTTCTTTTGTAGCAATAGAGGGCTTGATAAGTACTTCTTCAAGTCCCTCAGAGCCTGATGGCACTCCGATGTCCATTCGAAACTATTTTCTTTTTGAGCAGTGTGAAGAAGCGATGACATTTTTCCGACGACCAGGGAATGAATCTGCCCAAAGCTGCTAATCTCCCTGTGAGCCTTTAGACTTCCTTTACGTTTGACAATTGATCTGCGATATCCTCTATGGCCTTGATTTTATCGGAGTTTACCTTAATTCCCCTTTGTGAGACCAGGAAACCCAGAAACTTACCAGAACTGACCCCAAACGTGCACTTCTCGAGATTAAGTTTCATGTTATGCTTCCTCAGGATTTCGAATGTTTCTTGCAAATGCTTAAGGTGGTCACCTACATTCAAAGAGTTAACGAGCATATTGTCTATATAAACTTTCATATTCTTTCCTATTTGCTTTTCAAACATCTTATTTACGAGCCGTTAATATACAGCGTTTTTCAGCCCGAAGGGCATTACATTGTATATGTACCAAAATTCATTATAAACGAAGTCTTTTCCTGATCTTCTGGGTTCATCTTGATTTGGTTGTACCCGAAATAAGTATCGAGGAAACTCATTAACTCATGCACGGCCATGGAATCAATCATTTGATCGATGTTTAGCAGTGGGAACGAGTCTTTTGGGAATGCCTTATTAAGGTCTTTATAGTATACACACATGCAAAATTTATTGTTCTTCTTAGGAACTACTACTACATTGGCTAGCCAGTCCAGATATCTTACCTTTCGGACTGAATCAATATTAAGCAAGCGGATCACCTCTTCTTTGACGAATTTATTCCTGACCTCGGCAATAGGGCATTTCTTCTGTCTTACCGGAGGTACGTTGGGATCTAAACTCAGCTTGTGCACGGCTATTTTCGGCAAGATATCTATCATATCCTCGTGCAACCATGCAAAACAATCGGCATTAAATAAAACCAGACCTGAACTCTAGGTGTAGTCCTGTCCCCAAATGGAATTTTCTTTCCAGGAATTCTTCGAACAATGCAACTTGCTCCAGTTCCTCCGCCATGGACTTCATTGCGTCTATTTCTTCTGGAACTTGGAAATATCTCGACATCTGATAATGTTCTGATGACTCCGCTCCCGGGCTAACTTGTTCTGACTCAGGAGTAGGTGTAGATTCCTGTAATTGCTATGCCGTGTGCTCCTTCACTTCTCTACTAGAAACCGAAATTGCATTTATCTCCCTTGCCGCCGATTGATCACCTCTTATCTGCTTGATTTCTTCGGGCGTTGGAAACTTCAACAATTGCTGATATGTTGAGGCTTCATCTCGTGCAACCATGGTCTTCCCAGGATGATATTGTATCCCATGTCACCATCTACTACTTCGAAGAGAGTTGTTTTCATTACTCCTTCAGCGTTCGTGAGCAGCAAAATCTCTCCCCGGGTCGTCACGCTCGCAAGGTTGAATCCAGCGAGGAGCTTTGTTGCCGGGATAATGCTTCCGGTGAGTTTAGTTTGCTCCAATACTCTCCATTGTATGATATTAGCCGAACTTCCTAGATCAACTAGAACACGTTTAATCTTAAAATCTAACACATTTAAAGAAATTACCAATGCGTCGTTATGTAGTAACAACAATCCGTCTGCGTCCTTCTCCGTGAAAGTGATATCGTCTTCCGGGAGTCTTTTACTATGAGTTATTGATACTTTTGTCTTTTTTGCTACTGAAAAGGTGACCCTGTTAATCTCATTCCCTCCGAAGATCATATTGATCATTTGGCGTGGGGGTTCTTCTACTTCTTTCGAAGGTTCCACGTTGTCTCTGTTACGACCACAATTGTTCTTAGCTCGGTCACTCAAGAATTCTCTGAGGTGACCATTCTTCAATAGTGTTGCCACCTCCTCCCGGAGGTGTCTGTAGTCCCCTATTCAGTGACCGTTCGTCCCATGGTATTCACACCATAAATTGGGATCCCTCTGGCTGGAATCGGATCTCAGGTCTCGGGAAACACACCTTTTTAATATTTCTCATGGCTGACACCACCTCCATTATACTGACATTGAAGTTATATTCTGATAACTTGGGATAAGAAGGATCCCGAGATCCCGACATCTCTTTATCTTGGAGTGATCTATTGTTTCAACCACGATCGGTCCCTCTGTCAACGGTGAACTTGTTTGTTGGCCAGGAGTTTCTGCCACGGCCTTCAGTAGGCTCGTAAGGCAAAAACCGGCCCCTCGAAGTCTGTCTGTTCACATCATAGTCATCCTTTGATTTCTCTCTGCTCTTCTCCCCTCCTTTGGCCGATGATGCAGAACTGACCTGGTCATCTTTGATCCTTATCTTTGACTCGTACCGGTTGTGGACATCTGCCCAAGTTGTTTCTTGAAACTCGAGCAGGCTCTCCTTCAGCTTCCGGGAAGCATCTGAGCTTCTCGGATTCAATCCTTTGGTGAATGCTTCAGCTGGCCATTCATCCGGGACAGCCGGAGCAACATTCTTTCTTTCTGGAATCGGATAACGAACTCTCGTAACAATTCGGATTCTGCCTATGTGATCCTGAATAGGTCGGCCTTCCGAGCTTGTACCTTTTTGGCTCAGCATGAGCCTTGATGAAAGAATCCTTGAGAATCTCAAAGGAATCTATGGAATGCTCGAGCAATAATGAATACCACGTTAGAGCTCCCCTCGTGGGAGTTTCTCCAAATTTCCTTAGCAACACGGATTCAATTTCATAAGGAGCTAAATCATTTTCTTTTGCACCCGTTTTGTAGGTGGTAATATGCTCTTATGTGTCTGAAGGCCCGTCAAACTTTGGCATTTCAGGCATTTTGAACCGCTTCGGGATTAGTTCTCATGCCGCACTTGTCTTGTACGGCAATTGAGTATACCTCTTCGAGTCCGGGCCTTTCAGTACTAGTGACGCTCCCAGGATTTGGTCCATGTAGGCGTTTACTTCCCTCATAAACTATAGAAGTTCATTCTTGAATGGGTTGTTCTTGTTGTTGAGACCGGATCTACTCCCCCCGGCCCCGTCGGAGCTAACTTCACCCACAAGAGTGTTGTTGTCGACTCTCTGCATTGTTTGGTTCGCGGGAACACCAGGAGGAAGTTGATCTTGTCCGTTTGCATTATTCGAAGCCCCCAATAGCGCCTAATTCAGTTCTGTCATAATTTGATCCTGTCGCGTAAGATGGCCTGGAATGATTGCATGTTGCTATTGCAGGACCCTCACCGCATCCACACCATGCTCCTCATCAGCATCATCGGAAGTTGTCTCCAGAACCTGTCGAGGGTACTGCCTGTCATACACCAGCGTGACGTCATTCCCCTCATTACGGGTGTCGCTGATAAAATCCTCGAAATGAGGCTGATCCCCTCGAATTTCAGGGTTGTGCGTGTTGTTAACAGTGTTATCTGCCATTTTTTGTGATTTTTTTCTAAGAAAAAATAATCAGATCACGTTAGTACAAAAAAGGCAAGGATCAATTTAATTGCATGACTGTCTAGGCCCCACAGTGGGCGCCAAACTGTTTACCCGTAAAACGGTACAGTTGAATTTATATGTGGTTTCTAGACAAGTGAACTAATTTGATCATGAAATAATGCAATAGTTAAAGAAATGTACAGTACTTAGCCTTTAAATGTAGATGAAACATCAGAGATGACAGTTCCAGGAATTGGGTTTCCGTACACAACAATGATGAGATCAAAAACCAGGAAAGTAAAATTGAATTAAGCTTTGTAAAATGTAATGTAAGTTTAGCTAGAAAATTCGTGTCCTTTACAATGATAATTAGGCTCACTATTTATAGCTGTGTCTAGGGAAGGAGGTCCTAGGATCGTGCCCTTCTTTAATGTCAATTATGAGGGTCATTGATGAAGATATAATGGTAAACATAAATGCCAAATTCTCTATAGCGAACCGTCGATCTTAATGCTGCAGAATATTCCCTATTAAATGCTATCGGGCACAGAGCATTTAATACACCTTTGTGAACGTTATCCCTTTCGATGACAAGTGGAATGGCTGCTTTCGGTCTTCGGCCATCCCCGTCTTGGGTTTCACGTGTCTTTCCTTTAGACGACCACATGTCATATCATATTTCACCCTATACAAAGTCGTTGGTATATTTTCTTGTATAGTGCTGCTTATACTTCATATATATTAGTATTAATATATAGATATTTAATATACATAAGTGAAGAAAATTATGGACCATAACAATAAAATTATATTTATTATGAGACTTTCTAAACAAAAACATAGTAAAACAACTCTTCTTGTTTGAAGTATGTACCATGCTCGTGGCATGCATTATTTGTTATGAAACGGATCCTTTTTTAAATTAGATCTTTTAACTTACAAGTTACAAATGATAATGATGCATGTTGCATCTAGCCTCTATGTACACGGTAGAAACCGAGCTCGCCTATTGCATAATAGACCAAAAATGAAATATAATAAATTGAAGAGCGGCCCTGGATTCCATCGAACCTAAGCACGAGGTTGGAACATGCGTCTTCAAGATTATCGAGTCCGTAACCCTGGAACTGATCCCGATTCCAAATTAGCTCGAGAAAACATTATCAAATCAAAAGTAATGGAAGGCCGAAATATCCGTGACCGGTAGGATATCACGTCGGGAATCTCGCCACGTATCAATGAAACCAATTTTAGAAAATCATGAGATTTTTTATCTTATACAAAATTGTACCTAAAGTAGGATTCCTCTACTATATAAGGGGGGTTTGATTATCTATAAAAAATATTGTAACTGGCATTATAAAGCAATATACTATTTCTTTTAGTTATTATTATCTCATCACTTTGTTCCGACATCGATTACAATAATTTTAGGCTCAAGGGCGATCAACCTTCAAGGCCAAAACTGCTTAACTTGTGTGGTTTGCATTTATCTTTTATCATTAATTTCAATTTAATTTGATTTCTCATTTTTGTATCAAGTTAGATCATGTACCTTAAAATCGTGTATAAATTCAATTGTTATCCGATTTTGAGGGTAAACAGTTTGGCGCCCACCGTGGGGCTAAGGATAATAGTGTTTATTTGATACAAATCTCCATAACACCCACTGCTTTATACCTGTTCTTTGAAGTGTCTTTGATTCCAGGCTATAATACAAAAATGTCAAACTCTCAATCGGCACCTCTACATGTTGACAATGAGTCCAGTCACCAAGGTGAAATAACAACATAGCCCCCGGTAACGAGATACCTCCTGCTGATCCCGCTGGAATTCCGATCGCAGATCTGATTGACACTAATTCGAATGTGTCTATCGATGCAAACTTGCCTACCGACCCCGAAAATCGCATTCGTGGAGGATCTCGATCGGCAACTCGAAACACACAAAATATTGAACGAGACGGGATCAGCCTACGAGTGATCTTCGAAATGTTGCAGGCTCAACAGGCGGCGATAGCTCAATTACAGAACTGAAGCCGTGCACCGGGTAGGGTTAAGCCCGATCCTCCCAGGGAAGTCACCCGCAGGGACGAACCGGTCGTAGAAAGGTCAAATGAACATGAATCGACGGCTAACCTCGAGATTATAAAGATGCTCGAGGATCTGACAAAATGGATAGAATCAGGGGAGAAGAAGATCGAGGCTAGCGACAAAAAGATAGAAACCTACAACTCCAGGGTAGAGCAAATCCCAGGAGCACCTCCGGTGTCGAAGGGCTTGGATTCCAGGAGGTTCATGCAAAAACCTTTCCACCAAGCACTGCTCTAAAGCTGATCCCCAATAAATTCCATATGCCCGAAATACCCAAGTATAACGGAACGGCCGACCCAAACGAGCATGTAACCTCGTATACATGTGCTATCAAAGGAAACGACCTGGAGGACGATGAGATCGAGTTTGTTCTATTGAAAAAATTTGGGGAGCCCCTGTCGAAGGGACCTATGATATGGTATCATAATTTAGCTCCTAATTCTATTGACTCATTTGGTATGCTTGCATATTCTTTCGTAAAGGCACACGCATGTGCCATCAAGGTCGAGACTAGGAAATCGGACCTTTTCAAAGTCAAACAAAAGGATAACGAGATGCTCAGAGAGTTCGTGTCACGGTTTCAAATGGAACGAATGGATCTGTCGCCTATCGCTGATGATTGGGCTGTTCAAGCTTTCACTCAGGAACTTAATATTCGGAGCTCGGTGGCTTCACAGAGCAGAACTTAATAGAATACCTGGCTATTACATGGGCCGACGTGCATAGCCGGTATCAATCAAAAATCAGAGTCCAAGATGATCAGCTCGGGGCCCCTTCGAGGTCTATCTATCACGTTAAAACCCTCGACATAGTCAAAAGAGATATCGATCGCGAACCAAGGCCAAACAGGGATCGGTATCAGCCATATTATGGAGACTGAAGAAGCAGTGGGTCCGGGCGGAACTCCATGAGAAACAAAAGGAGAAATGACCGAGGCCAGAGCACCCGGGGACTCATGACCAAAAACAGCTTCGATAGGTCTATCGGGCCTAAAGAAGCACCGAGGCTATCGGAATACAACTTTGATGTCGATGTTGCAGCCATTGTATCAGCTATCGGGCGCATCAAAGATACCAAATGGCCTCGACCTCTACAACCCAATCCAACCCAAAGGGATCCTAACCAGACGTGCAAATATCATGGCACCCACGGTCACAAAACGGAAGATTGTCGACAATTGAGAGAGGAAGTAGCCCGAACTATTCAATAACGGGTATCTTCGAGAATTCTTGAGCGACCGAGCCAAGAATCATTTAAGGAACAAGGATTCTAACAAACAGACAGAACAAGAAGAACCTCAACACGTCATTAACATGATCATCGGTGGGGTCGATATCCCTTAGGGGCCGATGTTGAAACGCACCAAAGTATCCATCACTAGGGAGAAACGAACTCAAGAATAGATACCGGAAGGAACTTTATCTCTCACCGACGAGGACCCGGAAGGGATTGTACAGTCCCACAATAATGCACTGGTAATATCTGTACTCGTACATAAAATTCGAGTTAAACGTGTGTTAATTGATCCAGGTAGCTCGGCCAACATCATTCAATCAAGGGTCGTGGAGCAGCTCGATCTATAAGACCAAATCGTGCCTGTAGTCCGAGTTCTAAATAGATTGAACATGGCATGTGAAACCACTAAGGGTGAGATAATATTACCAGTACATACTGTCAGGACCATACAGGAAGCTAAGTTTTGTGTAATCGAAGGAGATATGAGGTACAACGCTTTGTTCGAAAGGCCATGGATCTACAACATGAAGGCGGTGGCTTCGATGCTTCACCAGGCATTGAAATTTCCAACACCTGATAGAGTTAGAATGGTCCACGGGGAACAACCTGCTGCAAAAGAAATGTTCGTGATTGAAGAGGTGACCCCGACATCTAAAGTTTTAACATCGAAGGGCCCAAACCAGGTGGTCAAAAACGCGGCAAAATAGCAATCATTGACACCATCTTCGGCAGATTCGAACAAACAAAGGGAAGTCGAGGATGATGATTATGGGATTCCTAGATCTTATATAGCCCCTGACGATTTCGACGCCACTAAATAGACAGTCGAGAAACTGGAACAAGTCATATTGCGTGAAAAGTTGCCCGATCGAAAGGTATACTTGGACACGTTTAGGGTAAAACTCATTCAATTTCTTATAACTAACGAAGATTGTTTCGCTTGGTCCCACCTCGATATGATAGGTATCCCATTGGAGATAACCACTCACAAGCTAAGCCTGGACCCGAAGTTCCATCCGGCTAAACAAAATAGGAGACCCCAGTCCGAGATCAAGCATGTTTTCATCAAGGATGAGGTATCTAAACTTCTTAAAATAGGGTCTATTCGGGAGGTCAAATACCCGGATTGGTTAGCAAACATAGTGGTAGTCCCTAAAAAAGGGAATAAATTAAGAATGTGTGTAGACTATAAAGATTTGAATAAAGCATGCCCCAAAGACTATTTCCCTTTCCAACATCAACCGTATGATCGATGCCACGGCCGGTCACGAGACCCTATGTTTTCTCGATGCCTATTCCGGGAACAACCAAATACGGATGGACCTGGGTGATCCGGAAACTTCCTTCATCACTAAGTATGGCACATACTGTTATAACGTAATGCCGTTTGGATTAAAAAATGCTGGTGCCACGTACCAACGCTTAGTAAATCGGATGTTCGAGAAACAAATAGGAAAATCGATGGAGGTATACATTGATGACATGTTAGTTAAGTCCCTGCGAGCAGAGGACCATTTAAGACATTTGCAGAAAACATTCAGTACACTGAAGCAGTACAACATGAAACTGAACCCAGAAAAGTGTGCGTTTGGAGTAGGGTCGGGTAAGTTCCTCGAATTTATGGTGTCCAATCGGGGAATTGAGATCAATCCTGATAAGATCAAAGCCATCGAAGATATCACGGTCGTGGACAACGTAAAGGCCGTGCAAAGGTTAACCGGGTGAATAGCCGCCCTGCGGCGATTTATTTCGAGGTCATCCGACAAAAGCCACCGATTCTTCGCACTGTTGAAGAAGAAGAACGACTTTTCGTGGACCTAGGAGGAACTCAAAAGGTATTTATCAAGCCCGCCCCTGCTTCACATACTGAAGGCGGACGAACAACTATACTTGTACTTGGCGGTCTCGGAGATAGTGGTAAATGGAAACCTAGTTCGGGAAGAGCAAGGAACGAAATTTCCAATTTACTATGTTAGTAGAACCTTAGGTTAGGCCAAAACTAGGTACCCTCACCTGGAAAAACTGGCTCTCGCTTTGTTAAGCGCCTCTAGGAAGCTAAAACCGTACTTCCAATGTCATCCCATATGTGTCGTAAATACTTACCTATTGAGGAACGTTATGCATAAGCCCGAACTCTCGGGCCGACTGGCCAAATGGGCCATAGAAATAAGTGGGTATGATATTGAGTATCGACCTCGGACCGCGATTAAGAATCAAATTTTGGTAGACTTTATGGCCGACTTTACACCGGCCCTAATACCCAAGGTCGAAAGAGAGTAGTTGATTAACTCAGAAACTTTCTCGGGAATCTGGACCCTCTTCACGGACAGCGCCTCAAACGCAAAAGGGTCCGGACTTAGCATCGTATTAAAGTCACCAACAGGTAATATAATTAGACAATCTATTAAGACTGTGAAATTGACTGACAACGAGGCCGAATATGAGGCCATGATTGCAGGCCTTGAACTAGCCAAGAGCTTGGGGGCGGGTAAACCAAGTCAATGGAACATTCGAGATCAGAGAGGAACAAATGCAAAGATACTTGGACAAATTACAGGTGACATTACATCGGTTCAAAGAATGGACTTTGCAACATGTACCTCGGGATCAAAACAGCGAGGCCGATGCCCTCGCTAACTTGGGGTCATCGGTCGAAGACGACGAATTCAACTCGGGAGAAGTCGTACAACTTATGAGATCAGTGGTGGAAGAAGGCCACACTAAGATCAACTCGACGAGCCTAATTTGGGATTGGAGGAATAAGTACGTAGAATATCTCAGGTACAGTAAACTACCATGGGATCCAAAAGAGTCGACGGCCTTGTGTACAAAGGCGACCTAATTTAGCCTGACCGAAGACGGAACCTTGTTCAGAAGAACATTTGATAGCCCACTTGCAATATGTCTAGGGCCGGACTATACTGGGTATATTTTGAGGGAAATCCACGAAGGTACCTGTGGAAATCATTTGGGCGCCGAATCACTAATTCGAAAAATAATCAAAGTCGATTATTATTGGATCGACATGGAAAAAGATGCAAAGGAGTTCGTTCAAAAATGTGATGAATGCCAAAGACACGCTCTGATGATCCATCGACCCGGGGAACTGCTCCACTCAGTTTCATCACCATGGCCGTTCATGAAGTGGGAAATGGACATCGTTGGCCCCCTCTCGTGGGCACCAGGTAAGGCTCAATTTATATTGTTTATGATTGATTATTTTTCTAAGTGGGTGGAAGCCAGGCATATGAGAAGTTCAGGGAAAAGGAGGTCATCGACTTCATTTGGGACCACATCATATGTCGGTTCGGAGTGCCATCCGAAATCTTATGTGACAACGGGAAACAATTTATCGGCAGCAAAGTGACCAAGTTTCTCGAGGATCATAAGATCAAACGGATCCTGTCAACACCTTATCACCCTAGTGGGAACGGACAAGCCAAATCGACCAACAAAACCGTACTCCAAAATCTCAAAAAGAGGTTAACCGACGTCAAAGGAAGGTGGAAGGAAATCCTACCCGAAGTCCTATGGGCAAATCGTACGACCTCAAAGTCAAGTACCCGGGCCACCCCGTTCTCATTGGTTTACGGTGCCGAAGCTCTAATGCCGATCAAGGTGAGAGAGCCAAGTACCAAATTCCAGTATGCAACAAAGGAATCAAATGACGAGGCAATGAAAACGAGCTTGGAACTGTTGGATGAAAGGTGCGAAGCCGCCCTTGTTCGGTTGGCTGCCCAAAAGCAATGGATTGAGAGATATTACAACAGAAGGGCCAACTTTCGATACTTCAATGTCGGGGACTTAGTGCTAAGAATAGTCATATTGAACACCCAAAACCTGAACGAGGGAAAGTTGGGACCGAAATAGGAAGGACCGTATCATATCATCGAAATCACCGAAAAAGGATCCTACAAGCTCGGAACGATGAACGGTGAACAACTACCGAACAACTGGAATATAACTCACTTGAAGCGATATTATTGCTAAGGTACGGCCCTGTTCATTCTTCTATTTACATTTTAAACTAACGCTTGCAAGCGGCCAACAAGGGACGATACGAGATGTTAGGTCTGAAAGCACGCATTGCACTCTTTTTCCCTTGAACTGGTTTTGTCCCAAATGGATTTTACGGCAAGGTTTTTAACGAGGCAACAAGTAAATCGTGCTAACTTAGAATCGAAGGCCGTTAACAAACCAGTGAGGATGATCACAACAGCATTCGAGGCCTCTGTTCGATCAACCCCGAACACTGGGGGCGTTACTCGCTGATATCGACTTTAGCATGGAAAGAGACTGTAGGATTGAAGGGTCTCGATCGATAAGATTAAATGTAAGGGCCAAACGGTCAAATGAACCATGCTCACATAGACTGCTCGAACCCTGACACAAAGCATGTACACATACATTACTATTGTGCACAAGAATAAAGAGAAGTCTCTTCCTTGCAAACGTCTTGTCTATTAAAACTTTTTCCTTTACATTTCTCAAGGAATTCCCTGCTTCCGATCCCCTAAAGTAAATGAGCCCAAGGGCCACCTTAACCTGAGTTCGAATAATCACTCTCTCACTCGGGGACTGCTGTCCGGAAAACAAACTCAGACGGTCCAGCTATTAGACCTCGGGGGTATAAGATCTATTAGGCAACCCCCGAACTTCATAGGCTAAGGCCACCCCACTCGAGGACTGCCATCTTAGGCAAACCCGGATAAATTGGAATAATGATATTAACACATGATAACACCCGAACTATAAAGGCTACGGCAACATAAACACGGCTCGAAGACGTCCGAAGCCCGTAACAAAAACAACAAGGCCTTGAAATTTCTTAACTGGTTCTAAAGGCTACCCTCGGCAAAGTATAAACCTAAACTACTTTGGGAAAAAGTTTTCGGTAACACTGAATCCCCACGATGCCTCAAACAAAATAATATTAAAGGCAAGGTTTGTTCGAACCTTCGAACACAACCTAACTATTTCATACTAAGGCATTTCGATCTTTGCGAATACAAATAAAAAAGAAAATGAAAACTTCAAAAGATGTGAAAGAGAAAAAAACCTCATATATATATATATATATATATATATATATATATATATATATATATATATATATATCAAAAACTCTTTTTACGAAAGCTGAATAACCCCGATACAAATTTTTACAAAGGTCGAACGGCCTCAACAAAAAGATGATACAAAAAACAAAAGGCTAAGGCCGTTTCGGGTTAAACCTGAGGACATGGAGCTTATTTGACATTACCCGAACTAAAGGCTAAGGCCATTTTCGGGTTAACAAAACCCGAGAAAACAAATGCTTACGAAAAACACACTCTCGGCAAGTCATATTCTAAAAAGCATAAGTAGTCCAGGGAAAAAGTTCCTGGACATACCGGGTCCCACAATGCTTTAGAGATAACTAAATCAAAAGCCAAGCCCATTCAGGATTCCGGACATGACTACTTAATGCTAAGGCATCTCAATTTTTGCAAAAGAAAAAATGGAAAGAACTCGAGAAGTACCAAAAAGAAATAGAAAGCTGTATTTATGAAGTATTACAAAGGCCGAGCAGCCTTGACACACAATATTAAGTACATAAAGGAATAAAATCGAACAAAAGCGACCTAATCTTAACCGGAGCCCGCCTTGTCATCGGGATTTTAGGGGTTTTCTCATTCCTTGGACCCGACTAAACCTTTGGAATCATCCACTTCGGGATAGGCCAATTTCCTGGCCTCGGCTTCAAACACCTTGGCATCCTCAATCTCCGTAGATGAGTCAAAACCTCGAGCGTGGACTTCCTCGAGGGCCTGCCTACGGGATTGCTACTTCATATGCTCGACTATATTTTTTGATTGGTCTTGAGCCGCTTCGATATCAGCCTTGTACTAGGCCACCATTTCATCAATTTCAGCTTTGATCACGGCGACTTCCGACTTGGCCATTTTAAGCTCCTTGGCCAGATTATCTCGATTTGAGACGACCGAACCTAGCCGAGATTAAAGCTCCTCGACCCTTTTGGTCTAGATCTCGGCCCTTTCCTTTGCTGCTCTTAACTGGATTTCGGCTGAAGTTAGTTGTGCCCAAACTGCCTCTTTTTTCGAGGCCAGACGATCCATATTGCCTCTCCATTCAACTTTGACTACATCCATCTCAGTTCGAAGCTGATCAATTCGATCGAGTTTTTGCTGGACCTGCGAATTTTGATCATCAGTCACCGAATCAAATTCATCATCACCTACTTTGAAAACTTTTACCTACTCGACCAAGTCAGCATGATCCATCCGAGCAACCTCCAGCTCGGCACGGAGGCTCTTAGCCTCCCTTTCGAGCTACTCACTAAAAAGTTTAAAGGTGTCTTTCTTCTCAGTAAGCTCCCGAGTCTCGGCCTCGTGACGTTTGAACTCTTCCCAGTATCGGAGAAAAGCCTCGTGATGAAGTACCGAGGCCTGCAAGCACAAAGGAAAATGTTACGATTACTTGCGACAAAATCTAAGTACATAATAAAGGGACATCCAAAGTTACTCGATTCAACGCCTGTTGAGCTTCGTTGAACAGGCAGGAGCTTCCACCTCGTTTATTTTGGCCTGATCCTCTTTGGTCATCAAGCACCGAAGATAGCTGGCCACCCATACGGGGGCGAAAAGAACCCGGGCATCCTCAGCAAGGGAAAAGACAACGGTGCGTTTCCGATCAAGATATGCACTCGAGGCAGGGAATCGATCGACCAATTTTGAGTTCGAGGAAGGCCCGCTTGTTTCAGAGGGCGAGCTCTTCCTCGGTATCTCTAAATCGCAAAATCCAATAGCATCCTCTGTGGCCGTCGAATCCACACCATCAAAAAAATTACGGAAAGTGTCTTTCGATCTATGGGCTCCCTCGATGGGGCGTTCTTTTGCTACTTGGGCGTCGTTAAACATTGACTCTGTGAACGAGGGCGATTCGACAATCTCTATCGGACCAAGTGCTTCCTGCTGCGCTTTCCCCACATCACGGGAATCCTCAGCTCCTGCCTCCACCATGGCTTCCCCGACATGATGAAAATCGACTTCGCCTACCCCTGATTCAGAGTCCCCTTGCCCTTCGAGCTGTGACGGCATATTGGCCACTAGATCGAAGTCTTCTCCTTCCCCCTCGGACTCATCCCTCAATCGATAGAGTGAGTCCGGGGACAATGCTCTACCACTGGCACTTCCCTTGGGCTTATGCGCCAATCTTTTCTTTAGCCTCTTCTTCTCAGGGTCCGGAGAACTCGGAGCCTTTTTCCTTTCCTTCTCCTTATCTTGCTTCGAAGCAGGGGACTCGATGTAAATATCATCATCAGCGGATGGAGGCCTCATTTTAACATCTTTTGATAAACCTAACAAAGGGAAGCAAAACAAGTTAGAAATCAACGGCGTGAAAATAAGGTCGAGTGTAACTTAAAGAAAAAATCTCACCATGAGAACGGGCCTCTCATCGGTCCTTCAAAAGCTCACACCAAGCGCGTTTGGAATAGGGTTTTTGCGACACGATGCCCTCGACCCATTCCTTGAGTCGAGGAACTGCATCCGGCATCCGAGCAACAGCTGCATCACAGAAAATCGATAAGAAGAAGGGCAAAAGAGAAATGATAAACAAATTCCTAAAGGCAAGGTTATACTTACGCTTCATGTTCCATTTCTCAGGAAATGGCCTGTCCTCGGCCGGGATTAAGTCCGAGGTCTTCACTCGAACAAATCGGCCCAACCAGCCTCAGTCCCGATCCTCGTTGATGCTCGAGAATGGGGCCTTACTGGCCCGACGGGAAAGTTTTATTAGCCCCCCTTGATAGAGTCAGGGACTGTACATACGCATGAGATGATCAATGGTGAAGGGGCACTCCTCGATCTTGTTTACAAAAAAGCAGAGTAGGATGACTATCCTCCAAAAGGAGGTCACCTCGTACCTTTTACAAAAGGCGATGATGACCGGGTCTAAAGGGCCCAACATGAAGGGATAAGTGTAAACACTGAAAAAAAAAAAACCCTCCCACGTGGGTGGTGATTGCTTCCTCGGGCGTAAGAACCACTACGTGCTTACCGACCCAGTTGCAGTCCTCATTGACTATATCGAGAACACTGTCAGTGACCGAACATATGTATCTCTAGACCGGTTCGCACCGGCCTAGTACTGAGGAGGGTTTCTCAACCTTCAAATCGGCTCCGGTTGGACACCGTGTAAGGACGAACATCTTTAAAAGGGGTTCCGGTGTCGGTTCCTCGATAACAACAGGCAAAACGTTCTCAGTCGGTTTCGAGGAAGAGGGAGTTTCTTCTTGAGGAACGGATTTTGAAGTCTTTGCCATTGCTTCTAAATAGAGGAGAAAAGAAGGTGCTGATAAGAAAGAGGTGTAGTTAGCATATAACTTATGAAGGCTTTCAGAAAACTAAAAGGGAAGATATTTGAAGATGAGAGTGATGAAGTTTTCTTAAAACACAAGTGCAAATATTTGAATGTAAAAGTTCTAATGAATGGATGAAAAGGGTATTCATAGTTTTCTCAAAACGACGGTTCGCATCCTGAAGCGGCAGACCGTTAACTAACACACATTTAATGCCTTGAAGACTGCACCGACGGGACATTTCTACTATTCTTATCACTTACATCATGAATTTGTCGTTACTTATCAGAGTGAAAATTGGAAGCTCGTATAGTGAGAATTTGAGGCTCATGTCGTTTCACGTCATTTACTCTTCGAAAAAATGAGGGGACTATCTACACGGTAGAAACCGAGCTTGCCTATTGCATAACAGACCGAGGATGAAACATAATGGATTGAAGATCGGCCGTGGATTTCATCGAACCTAAGCATGAGGTTGGAACATGCATCTTCAAGATTATCAAGTCTGTAACCCCGGAACTGACCCCGATTTCAAATTAGCTCGAGAAAACATTATCAAATCAAAATAATGGAAGGCCGAAATATTCGTGACCGGTTGGATATCACGGCGGGAATCTCGGCACGTATCAATGAAACCAATTAATTAGCAAATCATGAGATTTTTTACCTTATACAGAATTGTACCTAAAATAGGATTCCTCTACTATATAAAGGGGGATTTGATTGTTTGTAAAAAATATTGTAACTGGCATTATAAAGCAATATATTATTTTCTTAGTTATTATTATCTCATCACTCTGTTTCCGCACCGATTACAACATTTTTAGGCCCAAGGGCGATTAACCTTCAAGGCCAAAACTGCTTAACTTGTGTGGTTTGCGTTTATCTTTTATCATTAATTTCAATTTTAATCTGATTTCTCATTTTTGTATCAAGTTAGATCACGTATCCTTAAAATCGCATATAAATTTAACTGTTATCCGATTTTAAAGGTAAACACTCTATCCAAAAAAAAAGGTGCTTTAACAGGCAGCTCGTCTCGTTCTTTCATTACATACATAATTTTTTCCGTCAAGAAAACTAAACATTTGGGTAATTATTAATAAGAGCGTCAATACAGATTAAATTAGTGCTATTAAGAGCACAAAAGTCCCCAAGTTAGGCTGCATATAAATACTAACACTCTAGAGTCGCTAGTTTTGCATTGTTTATCTTTTGAATCATATATTTTTTTTCTTCACGCGCAGAAGGATGATAGGAAGCTTAAGTTGAAACCATCTAGGGCTTTATATTATTTCTAAATGCGCACATATGAACTAGTTATGTTAAATAAAAGTCACCTCCCCGCTATTAGTAAAGTTTAGTATAATATTGGATAGAAGTAACATGACAACAGAAGGGAAAAATTATTTCATGTAACCAATACGTAGAAAGAAGACATACTGCTTCAGATGAATGTTTTGGAGAAAAGAAAAAAAAGAGAAATATTGATTTGTACATCGCCGAAGCTTCTCTTATCTAAGGATCATAATTCACTTGATGGAGCAATACGTATTATTATTAGGATTTATATGTTGTTTATCCTGCTATAATTTTTTGGTGTACATTTGCCTTCAATATTTATTATGTAGCAGGGCATAGATTACTTTTAACCGACGGCCAAAATTATTTATATTCGGTAGCCGCAAAAGTATATAAAATTTATATATTTTTTGCATATAACATGCAGAAATGTATATATATACAAAAGATACACATTTTTTGTCTATTATTTTGAAAGCGGCTATATAATGATATTTTTCCTATATATTAAAATTGTGACACCGGGGACATAATGTTTTCTCATAATTACCTAATTTTTATTTAATGTAACAGCAAATAATGATTATTCTCTATATTCAAAATGAGTGAATGCCACGTATTAACAGGAATATGACTAGCCAGTAAAATAGTATAATTCTATTTAACTAAATATTATGCAATAGTTAAGTTGTTCTTCACTTTTCGATTTAAATATAACTTAATTTCAAAATAACAAGCATTATAATGTTTTTTGTTAAAATATTTGAATGTTATTCACCAACTCCAAGTCAACAAGCAAAAGGTATAACAACCACAAAAGTACTTGAACTTTAACATGAAAGTTTTCTCTAATTACTAATTTCCTTTGCGGTTCATAGAGGTATTTATCGTTTGACTATTTCTCTTTTGACATTTATATTTACACTTTTTTTTTCTCTCTTTTTGATTGAGCAAATAAACATATAAATAGGTAAAGAAGAAAAGACCATTAAATGCAAATTCCCAAAAAAGGAACCCTTCTTGTACTGAACGATGAGAAGTAATTTTCCCACGAGCAAAACAACAAAAGAAGTTGAGCAAAAGTCATAGTAGTTGTTAGCCTCATCACATTTATTACTCTCTAAAGAGTGCATAAATTTGTCCTAATCCCAACTCATATCAAATTCATCACCCTGTTCTTCACTTTTTCTCTAATTACTAATTTCCTTTGTTTCTACCGATTTTCCCATTTTGAAATTAAATAATCTCACATAATGTAAGATTTACAAAAATATAATCTATCTTATTTGTATCACACTTCTTTGACTACGGTATTTCCTGAAGACTGCATGAACACAAGCACCTTTTATTATTATCTCTAACTTGAATAAAAAAAAAAAGAGTTGTAATAAATTAAATACTCGTATAACTAGAAAATTTAATTACGATGAATTACATAAATTTTATGGAAAATACGAGGATTTAGAATTAAGGTGTATTGAAATTCAAAAAAATAGTAAGTTAACATCCTGCGAAAAAAATTATTAATAATGAATTATGCATCATACTATATTATAAGTGGGAAGCCACAAAGTGAAAGTTAAAATACTAAAATACTCATTAACAGTTGGATGACCTTTTTAACATTCAATCTATAATATTCTTTTTACTATTAGTGTACAAAAATATAAATGTGTATTTCAATGTCCACGGTGGAATAAGGAATAGTAAGTTATCTATTGGCAAGGCAACAAATGGATCCGTAATTATATTGCACAATAAATCAGCCATTGACACAAGTAACGTGCATGCACCTTTTTCTTGACACTAATTACAGATGTGAACTTAATAGTTCTTGGGAGTTTAGTGTTTTTAATGTATCATGTGTATGACCTTTATAATGGATATGAAGAAACCCAACAGACATTTAGGGTCTTAACTTATTCAAATGTGACTTTTGAATTTCTACAGAATCTTTAGGTATACTTTTTGACTTATAAGTATATATAGTTATGTGCTTCACAAGATTTTCTATGTGTAATGTGTCAACGCCACATGATATTGTCTTACTTTTGATAGCAATCGGTATTGCTTATTAGGTTAAGACAATGAACAGTGATGGTAGTCATAACACTAATGAATTATCATCATCTTCATTATCAAAGGGGTGGGAAAAATAAAAAATCCGATGACATCACTGTTGGATATATACTTCAGCAAGTTAGCAGTAGGAAAGTTTCCTTAGAGTTAGCTATGCATCATATCTAATTATTGCATCTTTTGTTTATTTAAATGCTATTTCTCTTATTTTATAAAGGTTGATAAGATGCTGAAACAAAAAAGATCTACGACATTCATCCGATACTCTTTATCGGAAGTGCATGTATTTCACTTGTGGAGTGAAGTATTTTAGTAATGGAAATAGCTAATCACCACGTACTTTTAAATGCTTAGGGCGAGAGTAGATGTACATATGTTGTGCTTTATTTGGAGATTTTGTGGAAATATGTGTATTTACTCTAAATGTTTGGAAAATTATTTTAGAGTTCTTCTATATGTTTTAGCAAGAATAGTTTTTGCTAATTTCATTAGATGTATTTTACATGCATCTACCATCAAATCTAGAGTAGAAAATTCATTCGACATATTTCATATACCATTATGGAACTATATTATATTAATTAGCTTTACGTATTTGTTGCTCGGTGGCAAATATATTGTCCTCCTATTTTGTATTTTATTTAATTAATAATAATTTAATATAATAGCAGAACCAATGTTCCTTAGTTTCAGCAATTTCTATTTAGCAAATAAGTAACTTATTGTAGAAAAATTACCTTACATAATTGTATTTGTATAGAAAAAGATATATTTCATAGAATATATTATATTCTAGAAAAAAAAATTGAAGCACTTTTTTCAAAATTTATTGAATAAAACATAATACAATGTCTACAGCCTCTACAAAACACTAATAAGAAGTAAATAACAAACACCATGAAAATAGGCATTCCATATTAATTGTAACTCTATTAAAGTTTAAAATTTGCACAATTTTAATTTGAGTTCTTATATTATTGGTTAATTTTCCTTAGCTTTGGTAACCACAAATATTTTATAAAGTGAGATAGCTTTTAAGGTACCTCTTTAATTTATTATTTTGCGAATTAAAGGTGCAACACACGTAGATAGAGACTAGTATTTTTAAAAGAGTGTAATCGTTACAGGATTTATAGTACTTATCATACTTAATTTGGAATTGAGATGCAGTGACTTGTTTGACCAAATAATTCAAACAACTCAACTCTCAAAGTCCACAAAATCAGGGGTACAAGTGTAACTTCATATTAATATTCATTTTTGTTTTGTTTTGGGATTACAAAAAATCTTATTACAACTATAAATACCTCAAAACAAAATCCTATGATATAAATTCTGCTGTTATACTTCTCCCCTCTGCCTCGGTTGGTTTCTCACTTCCCAAAGAGAACTAAGACAGACATCAAAATCTGTATGTATATGCGTGCGTATACATACAGTCCAGAGCTTTGTAGTTTCTTAATAAAACTTTTCTGGGAATTCGTGAAAAATTGAATCTTGGGTGATCATTCTCTCAGATCCCTCAGTTTCTGACTTGGGTATATCTTCTTTTTATCTCTAAGCTTCTCATTTTATATATATACGTTTTTTTTTTTGTTTTAGAAATTTATGCATTTGGGTATTGATGTGTTCATTCTGGATATCTGTTAAAGTGCTTGGTAGATTAGATTTGTTGTGTAAAGATAAGTTTTTTTTTTGGATAGATTTATTAGTGTGTGTAATGGGGTTAATAGTTATCCGATACCTGTGTTGGTGGGAGGTAGCATATATCCCGTGTGTCGTGTGGAATTAGTCGAGGCCTGTCCGGTGGAATTAGTCGAGATGTTAGCAAGCTGGCCCGAATACCACGGTTATACAAGGGAAAAAAAGGGGGGGGGGGTGCTTAATCTGTGTTCTATGAGCATTTGTGCAAAAAAATTCTTTTGAAGATATAGATTGGCATTTGATGACTGTAGGCATCTGTGTTTCTGTCTTCATTTTTCTGTTTTTCTCTGGTATTTTATGGGTATATGTTCTTTGTTCTTCTCGACTTTGAGTGATTTGGTGTATGTTACAAGTTTTGTAAAGAAGATCCTGTGAATTTAGGATTCGATGATTATCCAGAGGTTGACAAATATGAATTTTTTGGTTTAGATTTTCTCATTGCCTTTTCTTTTCTATCGACAACTTAGTTTACATGTTTTGTTTTCGAGTTTTAGTATGTTCTCAGAATCAAGGTTTGTTCCTTTTCGGTTATCTATAACTTGTATAGTGATTTTGCTTGAATTATATTATTTTTTCTTCTGCAAAAGATGGGCACTTTAAATGCTTATATGCCAGCACATGTCCATGCTGCCTGGAAAATTTACGTTGTGCTTTTGGTTTAGGGTTTACGTAAAGGAAAGTAATGGGTGCTTGTTTATTAAATGTTAAGTCTGCGGAGAAGTTGGATTTTTTTGATTTTTATGCGCCGACTTTTTGTGTTTGCAGCAGTTTGATGGGATTCGCGAGTACTAGATAAAATCAGATTGGCAGGTTAAATTGGTAAGTCGTTATCCTGATCAGTAATTATGAACAGTTGATTCCTTTTGTTGCCCTTAGGTAGGGTTGTTTTTCAAAGCGACACGATACAATAATTTGCTTCGCCTATGCTATCTGATCACTGGCACGAAAGATCAAGTATTTGTGATTTATCATCAAAATAGTAGAGAAAATGATGGAACCTGCCCGAGACCAAGGTCTATCACCTTGTAGAGTGTCAGATTAAGTAGACCAGGTTCACTGAAGTGCTACTAAGCAAATTTAGTCATGGAGATAGATCACATAATTCAAGAATTTAGATTTGTTTGACTAGCTTGGTGCTTGCACCGTATTACTCTAGTCCATTGTTCACCTATTGCCTCCACTATAACACAGCTTATCTATGTGGGTATCTCGTTAACCTTCTATTCCTAACCCAAAAAAAAGGGAGGAGGTAATTATTCTTAATGAATAAAAGAACAAGGGACAAAAAAGCACAGAAGGATAAACCATGTGATAACTAAGAATGCAACCTGAAACCCCAATAACAATGTGGTTGTTGAACCTATGGATCTATCAACATCTGGAGTGAACAGTCTAGTGGAGTCCCTCTTGAAAAATTTTACACTAAAGTGGCAACTTTTTTAGCTGGACCTCTTACATCGGATACATTTTAGTGAGATCTGAACCTTAAAACTTTCCCCTCGCCATCAGGATTAGAAGATAACGTAAAATGTTTATGCATTTGTATCTCCTCCATGTCTATATTACTGTTCCTTCTATTCAACATTTAAAGCAGTAGTTTATACCTATAGGCTAGAACTTTGAAGTGATAAAGGTCGTCTGCGGATTGCTTGAATGCTCACCCTATTGTTGATAGAACATTTTGATCCTACAATCCACATATGCAGATTTGACAATTGTGAGGATGCGTAACTGGTATTTTGGTCTTTTCGTTTCCATTTTGGATTGATGTCAAACTCACCTTACACTTGGTGATAGTTTCACATTTCATTCTTCAACTAATATTTGACATTTGACACTTCCATTTCACTCCTCATGCCAAGTAAAGCTCTACCAATTTGAACTTGAGATGGGGATGTGGTAGTAGAAACTTCTCATAATTCTCGATTGTGTTTGAATGCTTAAACCGTGCTGATCATAGCCAATTTTAACTAGAAAATTCTTTATAATTATTTCGTATCATTTTCTGAAAATTCTTGTTCCTAAAATTCTTGGTGTTTTATTCTAAACATCAGTGATTTTGATATTGTCACAAATGCTAATTGAGCTTTGAGGATGCCCTATCTAGTGAAGTTAGCTAAATCATGAAAACAAAGAGTAGAAACTTTTACATTATCTTCATGAAAAGAAAAAAAATGAACATTTTTAAAAGGCTACTTATTACATTGGGAGGTAAAGTCTGCTGAGCATTTGACCCTAGATTCTACAAAAATACCTTAGATATGCTGTACAAAAATGAGCTTCTCGATGATCAGTTGGTGGTGAAATAAATAACCGAACTTTCTTCTGTCAAGTTGATACAATAATGTATAAGGACATTGAAATGAGCTTCTGGATGATCAGATTAGCCATTTTCTAATACTATAGTTAATGCTTGAAGCTACAGCATATAAGGAATTAGGTTCTTTATATAGTACATTGAATCAAGTATACACGTTTCCAACTTCTTGATGTGAACTGACTACTTCCTATTTGTGTCTTTGATAATTTGAGAAATTATTTCTGTTGGATATCATCTTATACTAGTCGGAATTAAAGCTTTAGTTATTGCTGTTACACTTACATCCATTGTTTGGCAAGAGTTGCCGTTAGAAACATGTATGTCAGTGTTGGGTAGGGATAATTATAAGTGTGAAATTTAGTGAACCTCTAGTCTTAAGGACTCCTATTTACTTTAAAAGACAAATTACGTATGTTATAATGATATGGACCCTGGCAGAATAGAATGGATATAGAGGATTCATATAGCCGACCACAAGTAGTTCGAGATTGAGGCATAGTTGATTATTGAATTTCACCATAACTGTGTTATGGTGGAGTTATTAGTTCATCTATTTCATTTCTTATATGTAGTATTTTTCAGTCACACCTTTCATCTTTTCTAACTTATACTCTGGTCATCTGTATGCTACTAGGATTTATAGAAATAGATGTAGTTGATGATTGGATGGTCAGTCTTTTCCTTTATCTTGTACTTATAAATGCCAGTGACATTTTTTATTATGGTATGTCATGAATGTACTATTAGGTTTCAAGGTCCTTTGGTCTTTAAGTAGATTTACTTCTTTAGTAACTCCTTCCTTGTACTAGACTAAAAGAATCTAGATGTGGAGATTGTTTCATTTTTTCTACCTGTCTATCGTGTTTTGGTTTGACTTTTGTATCTTTCACTTGCCATTAAATGCAAGATTTGTTCCAACTGCTATAAGGGGTTATCTTTCAGCAGATCAGGCCTTATTATTATGTATTATCCAAACAATAGGTCATGTGTTTATGATAAGCAGATTAGCCCTTTTGAGAATTGTGGTATCTTTGGTTAAATTGGTGTTACCTTCTTTTTAACTGTTCCTGGAGTTTCTGAATGACACAAGTTGTATTTGTTTTCCTCAGATTGTTCCATTCCATTAAAGAATTGGCTGGATGGAGAGAGACCATCCAGATATTGTCACTCCTGGAAAGACG
The DNA here is from genome assembly GCA_002018475.1 of Nicotiana obtusifolia. Taxonomy (NCBI): domain Eukaryota; kingdom Viridiplantae; phylum Streptophyta; class Magnoliopsida; order Solanales; family Solanaceae; genus Nicotiana; species Nicotiana obtusifolia. The sequence goes on along the minus strand of MCJB01002559.1, from coordinate 23,475 downwards.
GATCAAAATGATATTCATGGTTCTAACCCTGACCTCAATAAGGTCAACATCGAGCCAAATGCTTTGCGTGTTTCTGCTTCCCCCGACATAACGGAGAATCCTACTCAGAAACCTGCAGAAAAGGTTACTTCCTTAGCAGGGGAACAAGGAAATCAGATCAGAGAGGATGAGGACAATCATAGTGAAAATGCTCAAAACCAGTTGGTGCTTTATGATCCTGCTGTCGCTGCTGCTGGTGAAGTTGAACCTCTCCGTGCTCGAAGAAACTCCTTCCCGAATTATACATCTAGGGTTTTGCCATCTGTAGGGGCATTTACTGTGCAGTGTGCTAGCTGTTTCAAATGGCGGCTCATACCTACAAAGGAGAAGTATGAAGAAATAAGGGAACACATATTGGAGCAGCCCTTCTATTGTGAAACAGCTCGTGAGTGGCGTCCGGAGGTATCGTGTGATGATCCACCTGACATCACTCAAGATGGAAGCAGGCTGTGGGCAATTGATAGGCCTAACATTGCTCAGCCTCCTCCAGGGTGGGAACGGCTTTTAAGAATCAGAGCAGAAGGAGGCACCAAGTTTGCTGATGTGTATGTCTTGCATTTCTTTCACTACTAGTTTACTGTTAATACTTAAATACAAGTGATGCTTTCCTTTTAAGCTATGAAACTTGCCATCGATGTGCAAAATAAAAGCCATGGTTCTTTAAATTTTTTTCTTTGTCATGATTTACAGGTACTATGTTTCGCCATCTGGCAAGAGACTTCGTTCCATGGTTGAAGTTCTAAAGTATGTTCAGTTTATTGTCTTTGCAGAACGTGTTTCTTTTCCTCATATCTTCTTGGACTGGTCTAAATTGTTTCCACTGACAATAGGGAATATGTGTTTTCATTTGCATTTCTGTTGTGGGTGTTGTTTAATGCTCTCTCTTCCCAGGCACTTGGAGGAACATCCGGAGTATGTGGCACAAGGTGTACAGACATCACAGTTTTCATTTCAGATCCCAAGACCTCTACAGGAAGACTATGTTAAGAAGCGTCGTCCAGCACCTTCACGTGATGGTCCTTCTGATGGTATGGATGTGTATAAGACATGCTTAAATTAGAAATAAGATCTAGCATTATGATGATGTTTGCATGCAACATGCCTGGAAAAAAACTATGCTTTTACGTATTATTTGTGCTTGTATCAATTGAATGGTAATAAGATTCTGCTTGGGAAAACTACAAATTTCATGGCTAAAAGCTGCCGGAAAGGAAAGGTAAAAGAAGAAATAGTATTCCTTTAGGATACCGTTTTACTCTAAATGTGTTCTATGACTCATATATCTGTCTATAATGAATCAACATTCACAAGCGAACGCTTCTAAGGTAAGAACTGTTTTGCTAGAATGGTATCATTGGGATTATGACTAAAGATATTTATTCTACCTGGACATTCTAAATGATATGAACTCTTCTGCCAGAATGGTATCATGGGGAACGTCTCTTAGGGTAATAATCTATTTAACATCCTACAAGGATACCTCACTAGTGGTTCTTGCCTTTCTGCAGTTAGCCTTTATACCTATTAATAAAACATCGATCCGTCATTCTACTCTATTTTTGTCTTTGTTGCGTTCTAGCTTGTTGTCTCCTTGCGTGTAAACAATACTTTTGTCAACCTTGTAATATTGGTTAAGTTGGACAAATTGACTGGTGTGTTGTAAATTTCTAGATTGAAAACCTTGTGACTAAGTTTTGTATATCATGACCTACTTTGGTATGCCCTTGATCCATATAAACTGATCAGTTTTTATTTGTGCAAATACTAATTTTATTATCCAGTTACTTGAGCTTCTTGGTAGAATTTTCACTTGCAACCGGCTCAAAATTCGTGCTCACCACTGACAAGCATATCTATTATTGTGACAGTTAATCCTATCTCATGGGTCGCTCCAGATGGCAATACAGGTTTACTGCTTGGTGGACCCAGGCCGTCTGCACCTTCTGATACAGCCCTTTTAGATGTACTAGATGGTAACGCTCCAAAGAAACCTAAACTGATGGGTGACAGTGATTCAGTTATCTAAGTGAAAGTCGGTGATTTTCATCTTCTTTATTTTGGGGCTTATGATCTCATGAAGTCTATGATGCCCCAAAGCAACTTGTTGTAACTAGGATTATGGTTTTTTGACCACACTTGTTTGACCAAAAAGCATGGTTTTTTGATGGCTATATGCCGAGGTTTCTGGTTGTTGGTGTAGTTTGAGTGTAGGAGATATGAGCAGAATATAGATATACTCTTAAAGACTTTTGTTCTTTGTTAAGTTTAGCTGAAAATGTTGTTATAAGACAGAAAGAATGCTTTTTCGGTTGAAATATAGTATCTTTTTTATGGTATTGCTGGAAATCTGATATTCCTGGTTCATTTTGCTCATCACTTGCATCCATTGTGTGATTTTCAAACTCAAACCCCTTTACATAGCTTTTTCCCCTTTGGTTTTTCGATTTTTGAACTTTTTAGTTTCCTAAACTTTCACCTATATGTCTTTTTGCCTCGTCATTTTTTACCCCCTTCTTTTTCCAAATTGTGAGTTGGGAAAGATGGATGCCAGTTAAGTTTGATTGAATATTAGTATTATATTCCAACTGCTTCCGTGGTTTGTTTATCTGAATTTTTGTACTTCTAATAATTGGAGGGCCACTAAATTAGACATGCACCTGCTCTGCTCTATATTCTTTCCTTTTCTAGATGTACTACAACGTTTGTAGCTCTCAAAATATAATCACTTTTATTCCAAAACTACCTGTTACCTCTGAGCTTATTTATACCACATAAAACACCGTATACTTGTCTTAGTGATCATTTATATAGGGCATTTTATCCTCGAGGTTTTATGGCAAGCTCGAGGGTCTCTCCTTCCGAAATCTGCTCCTGAAGTTACGTCTTTCAGTACTGGGACTGAAATTAAGTACTTTCGAGTTGCTCTTTGCCCAAATATTTTAAAAAGAAAGACACCTAGTTTCCACTATACCTAAAAACTGTGTAAAAAGCACGAGTATTAGCTTACAGGAAACAAAAAAGTTAGGTGATGTCTTGGACTATGCGTAGCTTTCAAGGATGGAAAAGGGCAATCCAGTGATATCTCTTGGATGTCAATCACTCAACTATGGTTCAATTCGAAACTAGTTGGAATTTTGTTGGCGATTACCCTACTGCTATCTTCTCTCTCTATATATTTTGCAAAATTTGCATGGGCATGGGAGTTGAGGAAAATCTTGAATAGGGAGTGCTAAATTCATTATTATAGGATGTGCTTTCTTAATATATTAAAGCTCATTCCTTTTGCTATCAAAATCTGGTTTAACAGTTACCATTCATTAAGAGGCCGCAGCTATTTCAATTTTGTACACTTCTCTCTTGGCAGAAGATTCAAAAGTTTCAAATAGGTATAAATACATGTCCTAATATATAGTGGTTGTTCAATCATTTTTCATTCTTAGTGCTAGTGGGGTAGTGGGGTGTTTTAAGAAGTTCCAAAGTTGCATTATCTGAATCCTTTCTTTATGGTCCATCTTCTATTTCTAACTTGTTTTTCAAGAACTATCCTCCTTTTGTTCCAATTCTAACAGTAATGCCGAAAATAGGTCATACTTAGACGGTATACCACCACCAAGATAAAAGACAACGTACATGGAAATTTTGATCTTCCAAGTATTTAGCCCTCAAGTACCATTTTTTATACAACAAGAGTCCAACAAGTATTCCATTATCAAAGTAATCATACTGTTACAATTGTACAGCGCACAAGAGCAGATAAGAAAAGAGAAATGCTTTGTTACATATTCTCACTGTTCCACCTCCACTTCTTCAAAACAATCCATCATTCACTCCTAACAAGATTAATTAACTAACACATATAAGCCAAAAAGCTAAAAGACCCGGGAAAAAGAGAGAGAAGAGAATGCACCAAAGAGCATGTTTGGTTTTAGATGAGCTAGGGTGTCAATGGAAATGCCATCTCATGAGAAATAACTTATCAGTATTTCACTTGCTTCAGCCTCCTGTATGACATTTGTCCAGTTTGATATATAAATACATCCACATTCCTTTGACCATAGTAAAACATACCAACGAGGAAAAGAAGAATGTGGAAGCAATCATTGTTGCGACTAGCATCAGGGACAACTCCTGTCAAACATAAGAGACTGTCGTCGTTTTTATGAAAGACAAACTCCGGAGTAGGACTGTCCGAAAAACAAGTTTCATTCAGCTGCCTTTGAGTTACCAATTCAGGCCACTTCTCATGCAAAGCTCTTCAACAAGTTGCTTCGAGCTCCAAATTATACCCAAAAGCGCTGGCTGCAGTACAGCAAAAACACTGCAGTAGAGTAAAGGGTAAGATCTCAAATGCCAAATGCAGGCTGATCAAACACGAAAGTCACTCGCATTTTCCCTTTGTTATTTATGCCAGGCTTCTTGCTGAAAGTGCCTGAAAGATTGCTTAGGTAACACATACAACAAAAGATGATAGGGAGCAATCAGCTGCTCCAGTAATAACAGCACCCTTGCTCCTGATCTCCAGGAGATAACTCAACGCTCTTTCTGTGATGATCTCGCCAGGAATTAGCACTGGAATACCAGGTGGATAAGGACATACAAGTTCTCCACAAATTTCACCGAGGCTATCTCTTATGCTGACTTTACGTTTTTCAGCAAAGAAGGCCTCTCTAGGGCTCATGCTCATTCTAACATCATCAAAGCATGCAAAATGATTTACATTTTTGACTTCATCTTTCAGAGGTTGATGAAGGTGTGAAGTTTTTGATAGATGCTTTAGACCGGCTACAAGCCTAAGAACATGATCCCTTTGAGTCCCCAAGTTAAACGCCAAAGTAAAGGATTTGGTCCCTACAAGTTCACAAACAACACCAAAATCTTTGCACATTATATCATCAGCTTCAAAACCTGAAAGACCTAACTGCCATACACCAATGGTGAATCTCAATGGGTCGATATGAAAAAAACTAGAAAATCCTGGAAACTCGAGGACTGAGATTCCAGGAATTTTACTAATGAAGCTCTTCGCTTCCAGAGCCAAGTCTATTGTTTGATCAAAAATAGCCTCTCTATTTTCACTTAGTTGGGCCCTGGCAGCATCCAGAGATGCTAAAAGCAGATAATTTGGGCTGCTACTTTGAAGCATTTGTAGGCTTCTGCTGATTCTTTCTCTATCCACAAGATTTCCTTGCATGTGCAACATTGATGATTGTGTAAGCGCAGACAAAACTTTGTGAGTAGACTGTATGGAAAGATCAGCTCCCTGACTCATGGATGAGCTAGGCAGCTTCAGATGAAATCCTAAGTGAGCGCCATGAGCCTCATCGACAATTACAGGTATACTGTGAGAATGACAGATCTCACAGATCTCATCCAAGTTGCTGCATATACCGTGATAGGTAGGGGAAACAACCAAAACGGCAGCTGCTTTTCGGCCCTCCATTTCTAGCTCTTTGATTGCCTTGTGCACCTACATATCAAGAACTTCACCATTTCATGGGTACAAGTTAAAGTCTTTTTTTTTTTAAAAATGAAAAAGAAAATCCATATAAATTATTGCATCTTGATGTTACACTTGCCTGTGATGGAGTGATGCCACCAGCGACATCCCAGTTGAAATCATATTCAGGGACGATGTACTTTGGGAGTGTACCAGACAATACCATGGAAGATATGGCTGAGATATGAGAATTCCGTGGTAGAATAAGAGTATCTCCAGGTGAACAAGTTGCCATAATGGCGGCCTGAATTCCACATGTACTACCACCAACAAGGAACCATGTTTCTGATGCTCCAAAAAGCCTTGCCGCTTGTTTTTGTGCTTCTAAAATGGGACCTTCTGGAGAAAAGAGATTATCAATCTCTGGAAGCTCAGGCAAATCATGTAAAAACGGTTTTGAACCAATGAGCTGAGTCAACGATGATGGTGCTGCTTTCCCTCTGTTATGGCCAGGAAAATGAAAACTTGCAGCATTTTCTTCAGCTGAAGCTTTTAAAGCACTAACAAGTGGAGGCAGCTCATTTTGACTGGCTGCAGCACTTGGAGCACAAGAAATTTCTGTTGAAGGAACTCCATTATATCCTACAGAGCTTGTACAGTTCTTGATTTTCCCAAGCGTTTTGCCTTTCCTTTCCTGCAATATATGTTAGACAGATAACTGCTGTAGGTTTTGTTTGTCAATGTTGAAAAAGAAAACTTATCTGTCAAACAGCAAAGAATAACTCGCTAACTATCAAAAGGGAAAAAACACAACAAACAACATTATTCTTTTAATTTCTATATTATATTAGTTATATGTTGGAGAGAAGGGTGTGTGGGTGGGTGTTTTGGGGAGTTTGGGGGGGG
>MCJB01002558.1:154837-208564 GCA_002018475.1 Nicotiana obtusifolia | reverse complement strand
TTATTATTATTATTATTATTATTATTATTATTATTATTATTATTATTATTATTATTATTATTATTATTATTATTATTATTATTTTTGTTTTTTTATTTTTTTATTTTTTTATTTTATTTTTGGTAATTATCCCGGAGTCTCTATTGGGTTCGAGTTTAAGCTATCCTTTTTACTTAACTGCTGTGAAAAAGATATCTTTTTGTTTTTATTTTCACACTCGGTTGACATTAGTATCAAGCATTCATATTTCCAATTTTAACCTTTAATTACAAAGGTTTCATAAGAGAGGGCCCTATTGTTTGTGGTGCTCTCGAAGAGGATGTCTCGCGTTCATCCGGCACTTGCATTTGAAGTTTAGGTAACATTCAAATGAAAGAAAAACCATGTCATTTGGACAAAAAATAAGATATTTTCAAAAGTACTTTTACATAAGCCAAATCTTTTTTCCACTCACTTAAGTAAATGAAACTGCCAATACATGTGGCTAATATGTACTTCTTATTTATATGGGGATAGGCATACAGTCCACGGGCCTGACTCAAGGTCTTTCATAACAACTGAACTTTTAAGTTCAAGATATAGTTTTGTATTCTAGCAGTCCCCGATTTTTTTGACATTTTTCGTGCTCTGACATACAATAGTTTCTCCCTCTAGTGTTTGGATGCAAAGTATGAGAATTTGAAAACGGGATTTCTTGTTGCTATTGAAGATCCTTCTTTGGAATACCTCATGGTTGGTTCACCTACCTCCACTAGAATCAAAACTTTCGCACCGCACACAAGGGAAAAAGGTGTTTCTCAAACGCTCAACTTTGCCGTTGTTCAATATGCCCATAATACTCCTGGTAGTTCTTTTGGCCACCTGCCTTTAGCATCCCTTAATTTATTTTTGAGGTTTCAAATTATCATCTTGTTAGTCGATTTTGTTTGACCGTTAGCAATTGGGTGGTATGGTTTCAATCCCTCTAGGAATTTTGTAATCTCGGAACTTATAAATTGTGGCCCATAGTCACGAGAAATTTCCTTTGGTATTCTAAATCGACAAATGATATGATCCCAAATGAAATAAATCACTTCTCATTCTCCAACCTTCTTTAAAGCACGTGCTTCAACCCATTTAGTGAAATAATCAATCAAAACTAAAAGAAATTTTATTTGCCTAGTCCCTTACGGCAAATGACCAACTATATCTAATCTCTATTTCATGAATGGCCACGGTGATATAATTGAATGCAAAAGTTCCGCCAGCTAATGTACCAGTTGAGCATGATGTTCGCAATTATCACATTTTGGAACAAACGCCTTTGCATCCTGCTCCATTCAAGGCCAATAATAACTGACTCTCATTAATTTGGGCACTAGTGGATCTGCACCGGAGTATTTCCACAAATTCTTTCATGAACTTCCCCTATCAGATAATCAGCTTCCGATGGACCTAAACACCAAGCTAACGGTCCTTGAAAAGACATCCGATATAACTGTCCATCAACAAGACAATATCGGGCCAAGAATACTCTATAAACTCATTTCTCCAATCCCTGATTAAGTTTGTCGAGTTCACTTTGCAATAGCCATCTATGTCTAGGACCAAATGCAATAGCTGATCAACTGCACCAGAATCATCGCCTTTGATTTCGATGGACGAACCTAAGTTAGCCAACACATCCAGCTCCACATTCTCTTCTCTTGAAATATGGATCACTAATCATTCCCTGAATCGCAAAAGTAAAAATTGAACTTTATTCAAGTACTGTTGCATGCATTCTTCTTTGGCATCAAAGATCCCATAATTACCACTAGCTGAGAATCACACTTTACTTCAATCACCTCGGAGATGAGTCCCTGGGCTAATTCAAGTATGGCAACCATAGAGTCATACTCAACTTTATTGTCTGTCAATGTAGCAGTTTGAATAGCCTGTCTCAGGATTTCTCCCGAAGGAGTAACTAATACTATCCCAAGACCAGAACCTTTTACATTGGAGGCACCATCTGTTAACATGGTCCATACACTGGAAACAGTTCTCGATACCAGGGGTGCTTCTTTTGACTCTAAAGGCATCATCCCCGAACTAAAATTAGCCATAAAGTCAGCCAAATTTATGACGTAGTCCGAGGTTTATATTCAATATCAAATTTGCCAAATTTGAACTGCCCATTTAGCCATTTGACCCGATACTTCAGGTTTATGAAGGAATTCTTTAGGAAAAAAGTCGTCACAACAGCTATTGGATGACATTGAAAGTTAAGGTTTACGCTTTCTAGAGGCGACTACGAGAGCTAGAGCTAACTTTTCTAGCTGCGGATAACATGTTTCCGCACCTGACAATAACGTCCTAACATAATATATAGGAAATTGTGTACCTTCTTCCTCTCGGACTAGAACTGCACTCAGCACAAGTTCTGATACCGCTAAATAAATTAACAATTGTTATCCATCCTTTGGTTTAGACATCAAAAGAGGACTGGAAAAATTGCTCTTCAAATATTTTAATTCTTGCTGACACTCTGGTGTCCACGAGACGTCATTCTTCTTCTTTAGTAGTGAAAGGAACCGGTGAAATTTCTCCAATGATCTTGATATGAATCTACTAAGGGTGACCAACCTACTGGTCAACCTTTTCAACTCCTTTACACTTTTCAGTTGGTTAGAGATACCTTCTATGTCTTTAATCTTGTCAGGATTTACTTCAATTCCTCTTTGAGAAACCAAGAAGCCAAGAAACTTCCTGGACCCAACTCCAAAAGCGCACTTCTTCGGATTGAGCTTCATGTTGTACTTCCTCAAGATGTCAAATATTTTTTGAAGATGGGTCAAATGATCCCTTGCACTAAGAGACTTAACCAACATGTCATCCATATAGACTTCCATGATTTTACTAGTTTGACATTCAAATATTTTCTTAACGAGCCTCTGATAAGTGGTTCTAACATTTCTAAGTCCAAAATGCATCACATTATAACAATATACTAAAATTTTTTTGAGGTTTATTCTTGATCCTCTAGGTGCATCCCAAATTGATTATACCCGGAGTATGCATCAAGAAAACTCATCAGCTTATGCCAGCCATATCATCGATGTTTAGCAATGGAAAATAATCCCTAGGGAAAGCCTTATTTAAATCCTTATAGTCTATATACAATCTAAATTTATTATTCTTTTTGGGTACGACTACTACATTAGCTAACCAATCAGGATAACTTACTTCATGAATTGAACCTATATTTAGCAACCTGGTTACCTCTTCTTTTACAAACCTGTGTCTGGCCTCGGCTATCAGCCGCTTCTACTTTATTGAAGGGAAATTAGGGTCTATACTTAGCTTGTGGACAGCCACTTCCAGTGGAATACCTGTCATATCTAAATGAGACAATGCAAAACAGTCAATGTTAGTATTAAGAAATTCAATAACTTTAAACCTGAGTTCGGGGCCCAACCCCATTCCCAAGTAAACCTTCCTCTTTGGGAATTCCGTGAATAAAGTGACTTGTTCAATATCTTCTACGGTTGACTTTGTTGCGTCCGTTTCTTCTAGTACCTGGAAAGATCTGAGAACTTGGTAAATATCCGATGTTCTCTTCCTCTCCATCGTCTCCAAATAGGGACCAGACTAGAAGTTATTATCGGTTCCTGTAGTTGCTATTTGTTGATTCCCTCCGCCTTACTGTTAGACAAGGTGACACCATTCGTTTCCCTTTATAGAAGGTTGATCACCTCTAATCTGCTTACCCCTGTCCGGTGTAGGGAACTTTAGCAATTGATGGTACGTTGACGGCACAACCTTCATTTCGTGAATCCATGCCATATGAAGAATCACATTATAACTCATATCGCCATCCAAAACTTTGAACAAAGTGGATTTCGTCACCCCTTGAGCATATGTGGGAAACACGTTCTCTCCTCGGGTTATTACGCTTGTTACGTTTAACCCGACTTGAAGCTTTGTTGCTGGAACTATGTTTCCGATTAGCTTTACTTGTTCCAAGACCCTCAATTGGATAATAATGGCTGAAATACCTGGATCAACCAACACACGCTTAGTTATGAACTCTAAAACATTTAAAGATATTACTAGAGCATCATTATGCAGTAAAATAAGGCCATCAACATCTTCCTCCGTAAAGGTTGATTTCGTCATCTTTTGAAGCTTCTCAGATTCTCTTGCTATGAGTGACTGATATCTTCATCTTTTTTTTTTTGGTCGAAAATGTCATCCCATTTACTTTAACCCCATCAAAAATCATGTTTATTGTTGGGCGGGAACCTTGTGGTTGGTTTTCAGGATTCCGTTGCATCCCGACTCCTACTGCAGTTGTCCTAAGCCCAGTCACTTAAAATTTTTTTAAGATAGCCATTCTCCAAAAACGTTGCTACCTCTTCATGAAGGTGCGACATAACCTAGTCCTATGACCATATGTACTATGGTACTCACACCATAAATTAGGATCCTTTAGATTGGGGTCTGATCGAATTGCTTTCGGGATTTGCTTCCTTGATGTTTCTCATAGCTGAAACCAACTATACAAAGTTTTGCTATTCTCCCCACGATCCGTCCTTCTGTCTGGTCCAAATCTTTTTGATGACTGAAAACCTTGAGGTCCATAAGATCTTTCATTTGACACATAAGACTAAAAACGACTCCTGGATGATCTTTGGTCCGCATTATGAACATTCTTGAACTTTTCTTGATTCCTATCGCAATTACGACCCTTGGATGACACCGAAGAACCTAACTTATCATCTTCAATTCGAATTTTTGATTCATAATGAATATGGACATTAGCTTATGCGGTTGCCTGAAATTACAATAGACTTTCTTTCAACTTCCTAGAGAGATCAGAGCTTAAGGGATTAAGACCATTGGTGAACGCTTCTGCTACCCATTCATCCGAATCACGACCTCTTGTAGCAACTCAGAATCTCCTTGCGCGATTCTAAATATATTCGCCTTCCTGGCTTGGACTTTCCTTGCCCCAATATGGCTTTGATGAAAGAATCTACACGCATTTTAAATTAATCAATTGAATTGTTCAGGTAAGAGTGAATACCAGGTTAAAGCTCCCTTTGTTAGGTTTTCCAAATTTCTCTAGCAAAACTGATTCGATCTCATGCGGAGCCAAATCATTTCCCTTCACAGCCATAGTGTAGGTATTGTTGTGTTCCTATGAATCCAATGTTCCATCGTATTTTGGAATATCCGACATCTTCAATCTCATTTGAATCAACTCTAGGGCCACACTTGGTTTGAATGACATATGAGTGTACTTCTTTCAGTCCGGTCCCTTCAGTACTGAAGGTGCCCCCGGGGTCTGATCCATCCGAGCGTGGAATTCTTTAGCATTTTGATCCATCCAAGCGTGGAATTCTTTAGCATTTTGATCCATCCATTATTCATTTCCCTCATGAACTTCATGAGCTCGGTTTTAAAAGGATCATCTGCATTGTATCAATTCTCGGATCCGCTACCTGCACCACTTGGTTGATTATCATTAGACTTAAACTCCTCCCTTGAAGCGATGTTACTAGTTCTTTGTGTTATCTGATTTGTGGTAACACTGGGAGGACCTCGAATTCGTCCATTCGAATTATTTGAGGAAATCGATAGCGCTTGCCGAAGCTCAGTCATTATTTAGTCATGTCTTCAGATGAATAATGTTTTCCCTTTGCTGTGCTCTCTAAAATTTTACTGTCTCGACAATGAGTTCATTATCCATATCATTAGGGGTAGGACTTATCGCGTATAAAGTATTTTGTTCCTCCTGGACTGGAGTTGTCTCATTTCCATCGATACGTGTTTCACTGGTCGAATCATCCTACTGATCTGCACCGTGGAAATTATCCTCATGCTCATTGAAGTTGCTTCTTCCAATATTGAGCAAATTGTTGAAATAATTGGGTGCCATATCTATTTTTTTGCTTTACTATAGAAAAACTTCAAAGTACGTAAGTAAAAGACAAATTGATCAAAGTATTACAACAATTGTATATTCCCCACATACGATGCCAAACTGTTTACCCGCAAAATAGTACAGTTGAATTTATAACATGGTTTATAGACATATGAATTAAATTGATCCGATAAAATAAAGTGATGAAGAGTAGAAGCGAATAAAATAAGAATAATTAAGGAAAAGACAAGCCTGAATCTTGAATTGACCTTCTTCGGGAACAAGAACTATATTAAGAATTAGCTATTAGCTGAGTAAAATTTTGCTAAATAAGAAAGTAGTATCAGCCTTTTTTCACACAAGTATTTCATGTTCTTCAGTGAGTATAAATCTCCGTATTTATAGCTAAATTAAGGGAGACAAGACTCCCAAATCATGCTCATCTTTAAGGTGAATAAAGACCCTTCTTGATAGCATCATAACAGCTGAGAGTAAATGCCATGATCCTATGTAACAATTGCTCCTTTATTGATGTCTTCTTCAATCGGTACCTTGCTTTCAGATTTTCTTCTCCGAATTTGATATCTTAAGAGCTCATACAACACCTGTCACATGCTTATGCTCGGTGATAACTTTTTGCTGACTCATCTCTTGCCTGTCTTTACTGCCATATGTCAACTCGACGAACACCTACCTGTCATCTATTAACTTTATCCTATGCAATCATATCACGATTTCCATCTCTAAGGATGAATTCCTATGCTCACAAAATAATTATAAGATGCACAAGGATATAATAATGGTGCGAATGTGTGTTCATGATATAAAGTATGACTACGGCTAAGTCAAGTACATCAATAATCTCAAGAATAGTCCATTTTGCGTGCCGCAGACCTGATCTACAGTGCACTCTGTGACCGCAGAGTTGAGTTCAAAGGGACCATTTTCTGGTTTTAAAACCTGACCCCGTTTTTATAAAACAACCTTAGGGGTCATTTTAGAAGGTTCAAACTGATATTCTAGAGAGAGGAAAGGGTTCATCAATCTTTGCTCAAGTCTGGAAGAATTCACAAGGATAACTCACAAGGCCTTCATCCAAGAGGTAAGATTCTAGCCCTAGCCTTCAATTTCGAAATTTGGGTTGGGAATAGGTAATGGGGAAGAAGTTTTTGAGAATAAGAGTTGTTATTTATGCATGCATGTACTAATAAAGGTGGTAGGAAGGTTGTGAAGTATTTGTGGGTGGCCTATTGAACTGGGGATTGTATGTGGGGTAAAGGAATCCACCATAGGAGGACCTTGAAAACTTAATGCACACTTAGTGCTTGATAAAATGCTCAAATGAGCTGAAACCCCGAGTATCTTCCTAATTATGGTTCAAATATGTCATGTTTCTAATAGATTGAAGTTGCTAGGATTTCTGGAACATTGTAATAATTTAAGGAAGCTCAAGCGAGGTATGTTGACTAAATTCCTCTTGTAGAATCAATTTCCATGATGTCCTCGTAAGTTGCAATTATGTTTGGCTCAGTTTCTTATGTCTCATGTTCCGAGTCCTTCCTAATAGAGTTGATTATCGTAAAATAAGTGTTGTGTTGAAATATGCACGTACCCATAATGTGTTCCAAATGTTCCTATCATATCGTGATTCCTTCCGAGAATGTAATCTAGTATGATCAATGTATCAAAGGTGTTGCGATTTAAAAACAACGTTTCAATTGCAAGCTAGTATGCATAATCGTGGTAGAGAAACTCAATGTGCTTAAGACTCTGGTTTGCTCATATGTGCGCTTAGGGTCTTGATTTGAAATTCTCTTATTGATGATAATCCTTGGTAACACCTGAAAGTTATAGGGGTGAGTATGAAATATAAAATACGGCCGACGTTCCGAGAATAATATTAAAATTGTGGCCATTAGTGCCAAGAAAATGGAAAGAGGTGTGAAAGATTATGAAATGAGTTGTAAATCCTTTGAATAATAAATGCTTTGGGAGTATCGTTTAGTCATCGAGGAAGGGTAGGCCGAAATAACCTAACCCCGAAACTACACGTGCCGGTGTAGGAGTGATTGAGGGGTTAATCCCCGTGTTGATGTGACAAGATTGTTTCCCATTATATGGGATGAGATTGATGTGTTGAGATATTTCCCCTTAAATGGGATGAGATTATTGCTAGCAGGATGTGATGTGATGTCGACCCATATGGCATTGTGGTAAGACGACTTAGCCGATCGGGCTGAGATCGGACGCCATGCCACTCACATGGTGGTGTTGTGATTGGATGTCTCGGGGTGAGATGGCTTAGCTGATCAGGCTGAGATCGGACTCCGTGCTAGAAGCACGGTGGTTTACCGATGCTAAACATCTCACAACTTAAAAATATTGAAACTTACTTGAAATTTACTTTTCTCCTAACTTGACACCTTGATACTGTTTGAGGCTCTTATTGATTTCATGTTTCCTTCTCCTTTTACTCTTACTCGTTCTATTGAGAGGGTGCTTAGTTTTACATACTAGTACTATTCCATATGTACTAACGTCCCCTTTGCCCGGGCCGCTGCATCTTTAATGGATGCAGGTGGTTGCATAGCAGGCAGTATTGATCAGTGATAGCATCACATGCTCTCCTTATCTTACTTGGTGAGCCCCATTTCATTTCCGGGTCTTGTATCTCTTATCCTTTATGTATATTATTTTGAGGTATAGCCGGAGCCTTGGTGCCGGCACCATCATGCTACTTTTTTGTATCTATTAAAGGCTCTGTAGACATAGTGTGAGTGGTACCTTTGTTTTGGGAAGTCAAATTAGAAATGTTATATTTGTATCATATGTTTCCACTTCTAAACTATGAATGTGCAATGTAATATTTTGGGGAATCTTGAGTGAAGTTCTATCGGTAAGGAAATTTGAATTGTTCATGTAACCTTCTCATTGTCTAATTAATGAAATATACCTTTTCTTTATTCATGGGTGAGTCTGGGTATGAGGCATTACACAGGATTGCTTGGCTGGGTTATCTCGGTTGAGCGCCGGTCGCGCTCCCCGAGGTCGAGGCGTGACACAAAACCCTAAATTTCACTCTTAAACTCCCCGTTTTAGGTGTAGAAATCCATGGGAAATCATGATATACAATCGAAACCAAGTAAGAATTTCTTACCTTCAAGATTAGAGTAAAAATCTCCTCAAAAATCGTCTCTTCCCGATCACCAAAACTCAAAATTTGTGAAAATAAACTAAATCCCTAAATCTGGACATTAAATAACCCTGCCAGCGAAACCTAGCAATCCAACTCAATTCGAAATGCTCCGAAACCACCCTAAAAATTACCTTAGCCCCTCGGGACCCTGTTCGATCATTCTAACAAGTTTGTATACACTATACAAACTTTTACAAAGGTTCAACTTACCAAAAATAACATCATAACCAAGAATCGCGCATGAAACCAAAAATCCTAATTTTTCTTAAATTTAAAATTCAACTTTCAACTAAAAGCGTCCAAAATCATCATACAAACCTACTGGAATCTATAATCACTAATCCGGGGTCGTTTACGTATAGTATTGACTTTGGTCAACTTTTCCAACCTTAAGCGTCAACCTAGGAACTAAGTGTTCATAATCACCCTGGAACCCTTCTAGAACCAAACCATCCATTCCCACAGGTCAAACATGATAACAACCTACAAGAAGCATCAAATAAGGAAATGAGGTTCTAGAACTCAAAATGACCTGTCGGGTCATTACATTCTCCACCTCTTAAACAAATGTTCATCCTCGAATAAGTTTAGAAATGTAATTGAACTGCTGAAAAGATGTGGATATCAGCTCCGCATATCTGACTCGGTCTACCAAGTAGCGTCCTTGCTCAATTGTCCTTTCCAAAGAACATTCGTTGAAGCGATATCCTTTGACCTCAACTTCCAAACATGTTTGTCCAAAATGTCTATCGGCTATTTTTCATAGGCCAAATTCTCATCCAAATGCTCTGTGCTAAATTCCAAAAGGTGTTAATTATCTTCATTATACCTTCAAAGCATAGAAACATTAAATACCAGAAGAACCCCTGATAGGTTAGGAGGCGAAGAAAGCCTATGAGCAACCTCAAAAACTCTCTCCAACACCTCGAATGGGCCAACAAATCTCGGAATCAACTTTCCCTTCTTCCCAAACCTCGCCACACCTTTCATAGGCAAAACTTTCAAAAGTATCTTCTCACCCTCCATACAGCCATACCACGAACCTTCTTGTCTGTATAACTCTTCTGTCTACTCTAAGCTGTCCGAAGACATTCTCGAATCCATTTCAACTTCTCTACAGCGTCACATACCAAGTCTATACCCAACAACCTAGCCTCACCAGGCTCAAACCAATCAAGTGGATAACGACATCGCCTACCATACAAAGCCTCACATAGAGCCATCTCAATGCTGGACTGAAAGTTGTTGTTGTAAGAAAACTCTACCAAAGGCTAGAATAGATCCCAATGACCTCTAAAGTCAATCACACAAGCTTGAAATATGTCCTTAAGAATGTGAATAGTTTACTCGAACTAACCATCTATCTGTGGGTGAAAAGTTGTGCTGAACTCAACCTATGCACTCCAATCCTGTTGAATAGCTCTCGAAAATTGAGATGTGAATTGCATACCATGGTTTGAAATGATAGAAACAGGTACACCATGCAAACGAACTATCTCCCTGATGTAAATCTTGACCAACCGCTCTGAAGTAACTGGTATGAAATGCACAAACTTAGTCAACTTGTCCATAATGAACCAAATAGCATAAAACTTCCTCAAGGCACATGGTAAACCTACCACAAAGTCCAAAGTGATACGCTCCCTCTTCTTTTCCGGTATAACCATCTTCTGAATCAAACCAC
The DNA here is from genome assembly GCA_002018475.1 of Nicotiana obtusifolia. Taxonomy (NCBI): domain Eukaryota; kingdom Viridiplantae; phylum Streptophyta; class Magnoliopsida; order Solanales; family Solanaceae; genus Nicotiana; species Nicotiana obtusifolia. The sequence continues at coordinate 197,797 of MCJB01002558.1, read as the reverse complement.
TCAGTTTTTGATGTTCATACTTAACTTGTTGGCAATTCAAACACCATGAAACATGCCAAACAGTGACTTCCTTCATCCTCTGCCACCAATAATGCAGTTTCAATTCATGATGCATCTTCATAGCACCCGATGAATAGAATACCGCAAACTGTAAGCTTCCTAAATTCCCTCAAGACATCAACATTTAGAACTCAAAATCAACCCTGAAGTCGTATAACACCATCATCTATAATAACCACCTTCTTAGAACTACCTCACTACACCATGTCTCTAAGAACCAACAAATGGGGATCATCATACTGGCAAGCCATAATGCGCTCAAACTAGGATGGCTATGCAATAACACAAGCAAGAACTCTTCTAGGCTTAGAAATATCCAATCGTATAAATCTATTGGGTAAAGCTTGAATATCCATAACCAAAAGCCTCTCCTCACATGGAATAAATGCCAAACTACCCATACTTTCCGCCTCAGGAAATCTGCTACTACATTCGCCTTGCCTGGATGACGCATGATAGTGATATCATAATCCATAAGCAACTCAAGCCACCTCCACTGCCTAAAATTCAAATCCTTTTGCTTGAACAACTGTTGAAGACTCAATGATCATTACAAACCTCACATGACACACTGTATAAGTAATGCCTCCAAATCGTGAGCACATGTATAATCATTGCCAACTCCAAATCATGAACTAGATAATTCTTCTCATGAGGCTTTAACTACCATGATGCATACGAAATCACTCTACCCTCCTACATCAACACCATACTGAGGTGAATGTGTGAAGCATCACAAAACACTGTGTGTGGCCCTAAACCTGTGGGCGACACGAACACCGGGGCTGTAGTCAAAGTAGTCTTGAGCTTCTGATAACTCTTTTCACACTAATCAGACCACTGAAAAGGAATGCCCTTATGAGTCAACTTAGTAAATGGAGCTGCAATGGATGAAAATGCCTTCACAAAACGATGATGGTAGCCTACCAAACCCAAAAAAACACCTAATCTCTGTAGTTGTAGTAGGTATAGGCCAACTTTGAGCCCGCCTCAATCTTCTTTGGATCAACCTTAATACTATCACCAGAGACCACGCGACCCAAGAATGCAATTGAGTTCAACGAAAATTCATGCTTACAAAATTTAGGGTACAACTTATTCTCCTTAAATCCTCAAATGTTGCTCATGCTCCCCTCTACTAAGAGAGTAAATGAAGATGTCTTCAATAAACACAATCACAAAAGAGTCCAAATAATGCTTGAACACCTGGTTCATCAAATCCATGGATGTCACTGGAGCATTAGTCAAATCAAATAACATCACAAAAAAGTCATACTGACCATATCGAGTCCTAAAAGTCATTTTAGGGATATTAGATGCCCTAATATTCACCTAATGGTAATCCGATCTCAAATCAATCTTAGAAAATACCTTAGCACCTTGAAGCTGATCAAACAGATAATCAATACGAGATAATAGATACTTGTTCTTAGTAGTAACCTTGTTCAACTGCCTATAATCAATGCACATCCTCCTAGTACCATTTTTCTCATTCACAAACAACACTGACACACCCCAACAAGAAGCTTACCAAGCAAATATTGGAATTGCTCCTTCAATTCCATTAATTCAGACAAAGCCATGCAATATGGTAGATATATATGGGCTGAGTATCTGGCACCAAGTTAATCAAAATCAATATCCCTATCCGATGGCAATACTCGGCAAATCCATAGGGAAACCTCAGGAAACTCCCTCACGACTGGCATTTAACCCATGGAAGGAACCTCTACACTAGAATCACGAATGAAAGCTAAATATGAAAAACATCCCTTCTCAACCATATGTTAAGCCGTGATAAATAAAACCACTCTACTTGTAGAGTAACCAAGTGACCCTCTCGACTCTAATCTAGGCAACCGTGTCATACCTAAAGTCACAGTCTTTTTGCAACAATCCAAGATAGCATGATACGGAGGTAACCGATCCATGCAAAGAATCACCTCAAAATCCACCACGTCCGATAATAAGAGATCAACCCTAGTATCATATCCGTTAATAGTAACCACACAAGGCCAATAAACCCAATCCATCATAATAGAATCGCCCACCGGTATAGACAGATAGACAGGAGTATCGAAAGAATCACGAGTCATACCCAAATATGATGTAAAGTAAGATAACACCTACAAATAAGTAGAACCGAAATCAAACAATACCAAAGGATCTCTATGATAAACTAAAGAAATACATGTGATGACTGCATTAGTTGCAACTGCCTCTACCCTACCTGGAATATCATAACAATGAGCTTGATCTTCTCCCCCTGGCTTCCACCTCTTGGACTACCGCTACCTGCATGACCTCTATCTGTAGCTGGCTGGGTAGGTGGTGTAATAAATGGGGCTAGAATTCTGGCTTGAGTAACATGCTGAGATGTAACACTGCAAATTCTAGGACAATCTCTACTAAGATGTCTCAAATCTCCACACTCAAAACAACCTCTGTGCTAATGTGGCTGCTCAGACTAAGTTGGTCCCTGACAACTAGAATAACCACCATCGAACCATAAGCTAGAGGCACATTATAGGATGCTTGCCCTGAATGGGTACTGTGTGAACCATGACTGATTGGAGCACCATGAGAGGTTGAAGTGTTGAATGAACTGTTCTAACATGATGACCTCTACCAAAGTAACTCTTGCCTAAGATGAGGCACAAATAAATACTCTTGAATGACGAGGGCTCTAATCCTTCACTGACTCTCTCCCCGACCACATATGTGCTCAATCCTCTGTACTATCTCTACTGCCTGCTAAAAGGTAGTGCTAGTCTCTGTCTCTCTAGCCATACTAAGTTTAATTCCAAAATTAAGCCCCTTAATAAACCTCCTCACCTTTTTAGTCTCGATAGGGATCAAGAAAGCTTCATAGCAAGACAACTCCATAAACCTCATCTCATACTCTATAACTGATGGGCCCTCATAGTGTAAATGCTTAAGCTAACCGCACAACTCGTCTCTCCTAGTGAATGGGATGAACTTGTCCAAAACAAAGTAGAAAACTGAGTCCAAGTGAGAGGAAATGACCATGTTGGCCTACTCTGCTCATATGTCTGCGACCACTTTTTGGCTGGCATTCTCAACTGAAAAGTGGTAAATTCAACTCCATTAGACTCCACAAATACCCAAATTATGCAAAATCCCACGACACTATCCAAGAGCTCCTGGCATCAGTTGTGGGATCACCATCAAAACAAGAAGGATCTAAATTCTGGAACCGATTCATCATCTTCTGCTTATCAATAGTGGTAGCAAGACTAACCTCAGGCCTGACTGTAGCAACAAGCTGAACTACCCCAACTAGCAGCATAACTGGAACACCCAAAGTTCGAAACATAGTAGTGGCCCACTGTAGAGATGAGTAGGTTGGGTATATGATCCCCTTCAAACATGAGAAGTAGTTGGGACCATAGGAATCATACCAGCCTATGTTAAGCCACCAAGGTAACTCAAGATTTGGACCTTAGTTCCTTAAGCACCGGAGTAGTAATAAAACCTTCAGGAACCTGAGCTAGACCCATTGGAATAACATGATATGGAACCTGGACCACCAATAGAACTATAGGTGGCTCCTAAAAACTAGCTCTAGCACAGACATGAGTGGTTGCAGGTACTCCACCCCTAGGTGCTGCTACAGGTGCCTTTGTCTAGGCTATAGCCCTACCTCTGCCCTGGCTTCAAACTTTAATATAAAACAAAGTTACATGATAGAGAAAGAAAGAAAGAAAAGTTTTCTAAATATCTCATAACCTATCGAAGATAAGTATAGACGTCTCCATACTAATCCACAAGACTCTAGTAGACATACTCATGACCTGTAAAACCCAGGAATCTAGTGCTCTGATACTAGCTTTGTCACGACCCAAATCACACCAATGGTTATGATGGCACCTAAGCCATTGGTAGGTAATCCGACACTCAATCATCAGTAAAAACAAAACAAATACAAGATAATCTACCCATAACATATATAAATCATAAATAAGTCTCAAAACCATCAATTAAATGTGAAAGTACTACAATAACATCCCCCATAACCTGGTAACATGGAGTCATGAGCTACTAAGATAAAATATAATTTTCTAACAAATTACAAGAGTACTGCCTAAAATGGATAAATAGTATGAAATGAGATGAAGGCGACTTCAAGGTTTGCGATTGATCAAAGCCCTACCTCGAGTCTCCTAAATTAACTACTGGGCACCGTCCTCAGGTCCACTAATGCCAATGGCACAATGTGCAAAAAATATGCAGAGGTGTAGTATGAGTACATAATCAACATGTACTCAATAAGTATCAAGTCTAATCTTACAAAACTAGTGGTGAGATGTTGACAACATTATGATGCTCACTAATCGCCCAAGTTATTCCCTAATTTTGAGTACAAAGCTATGGTGGCAAATATAGTAATTCTTTCGAGTTAGAATCATATCTACAAGGAATTTATAAGGTATTGCAGTTTATACCTAAGTTGCGAAAGCTCAAATACCTTAGATGTACTTACAAACAAAGTTTTGAGTAGCTAAAACTACAAGTAAAACTGCCAACATTCACTAAGATAATTTATCAAACATATAATATGCGACAATTGAACTAAGTTATAACAAATAAAGAAAGGCCTCGAGTTGTATTCCTAACCTAGGTGTAAACCTAATGGATGAGATCTAATAAGCTTGCTTGATTGATTAGGGTTGTTATGACTCTCAAATCTAAAGTACTTACTTAATATCTCTTGATTAAAGAGTGATTATGCCAAAAATAGCTTTCTCAAGTATAAATGGGTAGAAATAAGAACAATTGGTTATGTGCCCAAATTGGATTATCACTATCTCTAATCCAAATCCTTTTAATTAGACTAATTAATTCATCAAATAGTTCAATTTCTTTTTAGCCAAGTTTTTCTAAACTTAGTTCCTCTTTCTCAAATAAGAACAAAGTAAAAAAAGGCATGAATTAATGTTTGCAACCACTAATTTGAATTCAAAGCATGAAAATGGCAAAATGACAATTAACCCAATCATAGACATGCATACTATTAATGACCCATAAGAATCACACACTAGGGTTGGATGATAGCCCTAGATAAAAATCTAGCTACTCATAGTAAAAGAAACAAATGCATAAATAAAAGATAAAATTAAAGATATAATATTAAATAAAAAAGATGAAAATGTTCTTCTCCAACTGACGCTCAAAACTTGCTCCAAATAGCTAAAAGTAACTACCCCTCAGCTGCTATAGTGAAAAGATGCCCTAAAAGAGTTCAAAATCTATTTATAAGACTTCAAAACTTTCTGCCAAAATAGCCTTTGGAGACTTCGCGACCGCAAAAAGGGAAAGGCGGTTCACACATTTCTAGACTTGGATTGCACTTTTTAGATTTCAAGTGGGAGTTTTGTGGTCGCCTTTCAGCTTCAAGTTTTGCAGTCGTACTCTTTCACTTGCGGTTGCACTTTGGAGAGATATAAAATCAGCTATTTGCACTTTTTCTGATCTTCTAGTTTAATTAAGTGCAACTTTGCGGATAAAAATGTGGCTGCACACTTTCTTTTGCGGACCACACTTCTGGAAAAGGTGCTAAGGCTTCAGTTTCTCACTTTGTCGTCGCCCTTCATTAGTGCGATTTGCACCTGCACTTTTGCGAACTACACTTTTGTATTGAAATTTTGTCTTGATTTTGGATTTCGGGCACACGAGCATGGGTTGGTTTTTGTTATATATTTGGGAATTCATCAAAGATCGAAGATTTATTGATTGGGATCACTTACTATAGCATTATTTGACTTTCTTGGATGATTTTTGGCTTGACTTTGCATGATTGAAGGGTTAGAATGATGTTTAATGCAATTTGAGGTTGAAGACTAGCTCGGATAAGATAAGTATCTAGCCTAGCTTTTTTTTTGAGATATTTTTTCCTAATAAATAATATTGTTTGCTACATGCAGGGGATAATGTACATGCGAGGTAATAGACGTATATTCATGCCTCATGGTTATTCTTGCTCGGGGATAGATACTAGATTACTTTCTACCTTGTTTGGTTGTGTGATCTACTTGCTCTATGGTTTATCCAATTGATTTACTACGTGAGCACTATGAGCCTTGCTACAGTTAAATATCGAGGTTAATGATACTATACTTTGAGCATGATAAACTATTCTCGGGATCGTTGTTATACTTGATTTAGACGTAGTCACATATATATTATGAACACACATCCGTACTTGTTATTATTGTGTTATGCCTTAAATTGTTATATGAATACTTGAGTTTCCTTGCCACGTTGAGAGCTATTATTTGGCTTTTGATGCATAATTGGGCATGATGATTGTTTGGACGATGAATTACATGTTGGATCCATAGTCATATGTACATACATGCATACATCCTACCTAGGGATCATCCCTTGGATACATGCATACACCCATCCATGGTTATGCCTCTGTCCATGTGCATTATATATGCTTATCTCTCATTTATATACATACATTTCTTTATAAGGTTCTCGAATATGGACTGAAGTTATGGAACAAGGTTTTTGCCATGCTGTTCTTATGATAATGGCATGTGAGTTGTCCGTGTGGTTATTATTATTATTAACACATGAGTATTCCATGCAGCACATGAGTTGTCCATGTGGTTTTGTCACATGAGTTGTCTGTGCTGCATGTGGATATGGATCTATCCCCCCTAGGGTCGCCCTTTTGTGTTTCTCTCTTGATGGCGTACACGTAGGTTGTGAGAAACCAATGGTTTTCTGGTTGATTGTGACGTAGGATCCTATGTGATGTGTTATTGAGCATAAAGGTGGAAGCTTGGCCATTCAAGTGATCATTTGTGCATGTTTATGCATTTAGATGCTTTATTTACGTATATCATCTCTATATGCTAGTTGATGCATTTTACATATGCATAAAACTTGTTAGTGAGTTGTTGGATAAATTGGATGGTGTCAGATTGAGGCAAAAAGAGAGTTATCATCATACATTGATACTTTGACTCATGTAAAGGTTTCATAAACAAGCCATTTAGAAATTGATATGAAATTGCATCATAGTTATATATAGACACTCTACATTTATGTGGGAGTATTTGTGTACACACTACTCTGCGCTTGTCTCTTTTATGTGCGAAGTTGGTGAAAAGTGTAGTTGCTATGACCTGTTTAATTTGAAAAGCATGTTTATTATCTCTTCTTTAGTTGTGTTCCTTTAATTGCAATATCCACTGTTCTATGACTGTTTTTCCCTAGATACTTTTCTGCCCTATATATATACTTTTGAGCTGCACAGTTATGTGAGTATCTTTTGACTTAAAAATCTCGTCATTACTTCACTGAGGTTAGTCAAGATACTTACTAAGTATATGGGGTTGGTTGTACTCATACTAACTTCTACACCTTTTGTGCTGATATTTGGAGCCTAGCCGTTGTGGATGATGAAGGCTAGCATTGAAGTCGTACCAGCATTCCGAATACAACCTACAACTTCTTCATGGTAGTTTAGGATTAGTACTTTTGTTTATTATATTCAAACAGATGTTATATTTTCTTCATACTGGCATTGTAAATCTAAAGTTTAGTGGCTCATGACTTGTACTACCAATCCTTCGAATAGTTGTATGGATTTTCCACCATTTATTTATCGATTGTTGATAATTTTCATTCGAGTTATGTTATTTATTGTTCGGCTTACCTAGCATTCTAGGGTAAGGTACCATCACGACTAGGTGGAATTTGGGTTGTGACAAGTTAGTATCAGAGCTCTAGGTTCATGGGTTATACGAGCCATGAGCAAGTGTTTAGTAGATTTTTGCGAATCGGTATAATGACGTCCATACTTATCTTTGAGAGGGTATATGGCATCTCGGAAACTTCCCTTTCTTTTTCATCCTTATCGTGCGATTTTATTCAGCTTGCAGCCTATATCCTCAGTTCTGTCCTAGTTTCTCGTATGCGATGATGAGTATTCGGTATAAGATGTGCATCGACGGCTTGGGATATCGTGGATGAGGTATGAGGTGTGTTTCTGTTTGTGAAGGTAGGCCAGTTTGGAGGACTTGTGGCCAGGTTTCGACCGCAACTTGGGCTTGGCAGATTTAGTCATATGTGTATGTTCTTTTGGACTATTATGTTCACTAGTCCCCCTAGTGGTGGGATTGATGGCTTGGTGGACGGCAAATGGCTATGCGACTGAGCATTACCCTTAGTGTGGATGTGACGAGAAGCATTTGCTTGGGGTGTGAAGGGCTATGTATGCTTGATTTTTGTCTTGATGTGTTGTACAGTCTTAAGATGTGGATGTGTTGGTAGGTCTTCAAGTTTCTCATTTATGAGATGAAGTGGATTCTAGTACTTGTTGACGAGTATAGACTCGGGATGAATAATTGATATCATAGTGGTTATGACCATGATAGAGTCACATAAGATGGGTTATCTTCTGCAAGAAGGTTTGATGTTGTGTGGTTCTTATGAGATTTCTTTGAAGAATTTTCCTTCTATGCAATGAAATGTATGTACTATGAATAGAGTTCTGATCATTTCAGGAAGTTCGCACGAGTATCACAAAGATGAGTATGCACTCAGTAGATGATTTGAAGTGTGTTATGACTAGTACTATATGAGCTTATAAGGAATTCAACTGAATAACAGTGTGAGATTATGTCAGTTAAAATGGAAGAGTATTGTGGGTTATCAGATGATGTGTTTTGTAGGCTTCGAGCCAAATGGGGAGTCTACAATTGACGATTAGATCATATGGACATGTGTTGTTATAGTTTCTAGACTGGGATGTGTTTGTGGATTAGCTATGATTTGAGAAATTATTTATCAAGGATGATTTTGAACAAGGGATTTCTGGATACATGATGTAATATGCTTTATTGATATATGAAGGTTGTGCAATGACTCAAGTTTGATATTCGTTGTAGAGATGGTGTGAAGGAGAAATGATTTACTTGGTTTCTTGAAGATGAGGTTATTTATTAAAGTATATAAGCGCTAACGGGGCATCGATGCGTATTGGTTGTGCATCATAGATTAGAGCAAAGTAGATGACTCTCGAGAAAGTTTTAGTGGGTTTGAGTTCTAGGAGGTAGTAGCTAAGGATATGCTGGATTTAGTTGTGCGCCTAAAGATTTGAGATTCGTCTTAGATGGTGCCGAGACTTGCAATATTTCTATATCATTATTGATTCTACATGGCAGTATTAGAGAGATGAAAGAAATAGCTTCGAACTCATAGAAGGTCTCTTCGAAGCGATCATTTCTGTTTGAGTTACACTTGGGTTTGGTAGTCTGCGTGACTTGGTTGATTTTGATGGATTCAGTTCTGATGGCTTGGCATGTGCTAGTGGGTTTCATAGAGTTTAGGGTGATTTTTACCATGGCTCGAGGTTGGTATCTTCTACGGGTATAAAAGGTTTGTTGCGAGTTGTAATATTCTCCTAGATTGGGTTAAGTGGAGGGTTTCTAATTGATAGAGTGGTTATCCTACTTGTGGTTCAGAGTTGATAATGAGATTCCCATATTTTCATATTGTAGCATGGTTAATGAGGAGATCCATGTGAGGCATTGGTATTGAATGGACGAGGTTGCGGTTCAACATTGAAAGAATAGCCATGAGTTCTAGACAACACGAGGGGTTTAAGATGTTTAACAGTATGCAAACACTATCTTGCATCACATAGGAAGGGCGTGTGATGTAGAATACGCATTGTGCATTGATATTTGGATTCTTGACTAGTACTAAAAATAATGGCGTGGTTGGTGACTCTTGATGTTCAGGGCTTACTGTGTGGCGCGGAAGATGTATGGCATTATTTCTCATGAGGTAATTGTGTATGAGTGATATATCAGTTATATAAGTAGAAGAGTTGGAGATAAGATATGAAGATTCATGTATTCTTGAGGTAGAGTATTCCTCTGGTTGTGGGCTGTGGAAGTGTGTTATGGATTTGGTAGCTGATTATATATGTTATGGGTAGGTCACTGTGTATCTTTGGAATGTTATTTTCCTATTTCAAAAAGATTTGAAGTAATTTGGGAGCCTATTGGTAGGCCTAATGTGGTGTGTATTCTTCACCAGATTGTCGTTTCCTACTCACAGACAACATCTACCGTCGGTGTATCATCAGGTAGAATGGATGTTATTCATGCCTTGATCTATTTCATGTGTTTCTCTCTCATGCTATGATGGGTTGTGAGGCTACCTAATTGTTCACATGCCTATTGTGGTCCTGTTTAGGCCCTGGGGTTATCCATTGAGCGAGATGGCTTTTGAGATGTTAACTTGCTTATTGCACCGTAGTTATGTTTCTCTTATTCATAGTGTTGTAAGCTATCCACCTCCCCATTATTATGTATATGCTCTTTATGTGCTTGTTGTCGTTACACCTGTGTTAGGCGAGCATGAGAATTATGGATCAATGGATATTCCCATATGGATTGATATATTTGGATCGAGTTGCACGCCGCAACAATATGATTTTAGATTGGTTTGCGCCCCGTAATAGAGTTATGATTGGATATGATTCCTTGTGTTATTCCATGTGTGGGATGATTCATAGCTTTGTGCTTTTGTGGTTGCATCTGTTGAACTTGTTGGATAGTTCTCTTATTTGGTTCTTTTTCCATTATTGATCACATTCGAGATGTTGCTTGTTTGGTGAACGGATTGCATCGTAAGTGGTTCTTATTGGCATTTGGTGTGGCTTGATGGTTGAGCAGCTTATATTGGCTGAAATGAGCTTATTGGACCTAGAATTAGTGCAAGCGATTTTGGGTAAGGTATGTTAAAGGGAGAATATCATTAGTCCGCTCAGAATTTTGCAATGGTTCTTGTCAAGAGAGTGAACTCTACGACTTGTCGATCTGATGGGTGGTTATGAATTTCTACATGTTCCTTTAATCATTAGCAGTGTTGCGAAGGTTCAGGACAAGGTTTCATTTGATATGAGTTATATTATCGGTACCAGGTTTGGTAAAGAGCAGCTATTATGGTCAGAAGATATTGCTATGGGTACATGAGCTCTGTGGTACATTATGTGATTATATCTTGGGATTATATTTATGGCCTGACGTAGCTTGTTGAGATATGATACAATGTGTATATACAAGAATCGAGTCTCAGAGGGAGTTACAGATGTTGGAACTTGGTTCTAAGGATTGTAAGCTAAGGTCTAAGGAAGGATCTTCAGTTAAGATTGTGTCGATGGGTTTATATGTATTGTGGTGACGTGAGGTCACCCATGGGTATATGTATGGTGAGCATATACAGTGATTTGATGGCTTTGGAATGGCTCTTAGCACATTTGAAGATGAACGTATGTTTCAGTGGGGGAGAATGTAATGACCCAGCTGACCGTTTTGAGCATTAGCATTTCGTTTGGTGGTTTGAGACTTTGAGTATCTTCTTATGATGCATTATGACATGCGTGGATGGTTGATTTTGATTTGGAATAGTATTCTCAATTTGGAAGTTTTAAGTAGGAAGAGTTGACCAAGGTTTGACTTTTGAGTAAACGACCTCGAAATTAGGATTTGATGGTTTCAATAGGTTTTTATAGTTATTTTGGACTTAGACGTATGTTTGGATTTAATTTTGGATGTTCCTAGTGTATTTTAATTCGATTCGTCAAAAGTTGACTATTTGAAGAATTTGAGAGTTCATAGGTTTGATCAGAGGTTGACTTTGATGTTATTAGATTTTTTTTGGTGTTCCGAAACCTTGGATAGGTTCATTTACTTGATTGGAACTTGTGTGCAAAGTTTGGTTGTGAACTAGAATGTCTAAGTGTGATTCGGATGCATTCGACGAAGTTAAAAATGTTTGAAAGTTAAGTTGATGATTTGATCACCGATTCTGGGTGTTGAGGTTATTTGTGGTGTTTCGAGCCTTTGCGTAAGTTAGAAATAGGTATGTAGACTTGTAAGTATGATTGAACGGGATCTCGAGGAGCTCAGGTGAGTTTCGGGGTGGCTTCTAACCATTTCTAGGCACTTTTCAGCTGTTGGTTTTTGGGTACAGGAGTAAGCATTGCGATAGCGGAGCTTTTAGCCACATTCATGAAGAGTAAAGTGCATTTTTGGTCTTTTGAATGGTGTTTGCAGAGGGTCTGTCCGCAATCGCATAGAAAATATTTCTACTATCACTGTGCTAACTCAAGAACTTATATCTTAATCTATAAGGAGTTTGGAGATGATCCAAAAACGAGAGTTATAGCCCTTTGGGTCTAATTTTAAAAAAGAAAATCGTTTGTTATTGGAGCTTTGTACAGAATGTCATGACCGTTATATTAGAGGTTGTCAGGAAAGAGTTGAGTAAGTTTATTCAGGTTTCTTAATCGCGATCGTTAAGCTTATTGGCCACGATCGCAAAGGGTAAAACCATACTGGAAATTTTATGAACCACGATTGCGAGGTTGGTGACCGCGACTGCAACCGCAAAGAAGGACAATTAGCAGGGCTTTAAAACATTCAATTTTGGGATTTTGAGTTTATTTTCTTCATTGTTTAGTTCTAGAGCACAAGTAAGGCGATTTTGGAGGAGCTAAACACCCAAATCATGAGGATAAGTAATTTTTATCTTTGTTTTTACTATATATCTTTTTTCTCCATGGATTATTACACCTAAATCAAGGAAGAAAAGAGGAAATAGGGGGAGGGGGGAGGGTTTGACCTAAACTTAAGAGAATGAATTTTGGGGTTTTGAACATGAAATTGAAGTTGTTTGGAAACTAATTATATATTTGGACTAGGTAGGTTATGGGTCATCAAAATATTGTATTGATTTCGGATTTTGGGCACGCGACCTAGTTTTAGTTTGGTTGACTTTTTGGATATTCATCAAAGATCGAAGCCTTATGGGGGATCGCTTCCTATAGAATTGTGACTCCTTAGGATGATGTTTGGCTTGGATTTGCATGATTGGAGGGTTACAACAAGGTTTGACACGATTTGAGTTTGAAGACTAGCACGGATAAGGTAAGTGTTTTGCCTAGCTTTCATTTAAGGATATTTTTGCTAATAAATGATATTTTTTGCTACATCCATGGGGTGATGTATATGTGAGGTGACGAACATATATGCATGTGCCATGGTTATTCGTGATCGAGGGTAGATGCTAGATTACTTTCTACCTTGTTTGGTTGTTTGATCTACTTACTCTATGGGATACTCGATTGATTGACTACTTGAGCACTATGAGCCTTGCTAGAGTTAAATGTTGGGGTTAACGATACCTTACTTTGAGCATGATAAACTATTCTCGGGATCATTGTTATACTTGATTTAGACGTAGTCACATATATATTATGAACACACATCCGTACTTATTATTATTGTGTTATGCCTTAAATTGTTATATGAATACTTGAGTTTCCTTGCCACGTTGAGGGCTATTATTTGGCTTTTGATGCATATTGGGCATGATGATTTTTCGGACGATGAATTACATGTTGGATCCGTAGTCATATGTAGATACATGCATACATCCTACATAAGGATCATCCCTTGTATACATGCATACATCCATGCATGATTATCCCTCTGTCCATGTGCATTATGCTTGTATATTATTTATGTAAGGCTCCGCTAAAATTTCCTAATGACTTAAGATTTTAAAGTGCGCCAGCGGTATTTTGGAATAATGTATTCAAGTATTAAAGGAGACCTATGGGATAGAGCCAAAATAACTTTTAAATGAAATGGTATGTTTAAGGTGTTTGGAAAGTACTTAGGAGTTTTGTGAATGGAAAAAATTTATGTGGAACAGGTTGGATACATTGAGATGAAGGATGTCTCATTTAGCATCACACCCGACTTCATACAAATATAACTCCCACAATATAAAGATTAGGTGGTTATAAAACTATCAAATTAAAGCCCTCTGATTCTAGTTTCCAACACATCAAACCATTTGTCATTTGGATATGTATACAGAAAGTTATGGCCATTTTACTAGACCTAGGAGCCCTACAAATAGCCCCAAGGCCGGGTAGAGAGATGGGCTAAGTCATATCATTGAGCTAGGGCTTGCATATCAAGGGGAATCCATCCAACACTTCCCTCCCATGAACCAAAGTAATGTTTTTGGAGTAATTTTGAGTTGATTACTATTCCTAAACACTTATATTAACAAGGATTAATATTGAAAATCCATAGATTTCCATTCAAATCCCCAAATTGGTCAAGAACACTACAAGTTGGGATTATCAAGAGTCTCACTACTAGAGGTATGTCCACCATCTCTAACTAATTCATGGTGATTAAAAATGTATGAAATATGTGTTGGACTTATGGGATGGTGATTGGAAGCCACAAGTGCCTAACCTAGGTTGTGTTGGTGCTGTAGAGATTGTAAAATGGTTTAATTAATGAGGTTGATGGTTTGTTAGTGAATTCTTGGGCATGCATGTGCTAACGGAAGTTGTGGATGGCCTAGAGGCAACTGTGAAGTGAATCATTTGTGTGGAAGGTTATTATTAGGCGAAGAAATTCCATTGACGAAGGTTGTAGAAAAATATGCACATTAGATGTTTGATAAAAATTCTAAATGACTTAAAATACAGAATTCTTGCTAATATTGGTGCAATTATGTTGCATTATTGTAGATTGAAGTTGTTTAGAGTGGTGAAGCGTCGTAGTATTATTATGGGTTAAATTCCAGGTATGTTGGCTAAACTACTCTCTTAGAATTGAATTCCATGATGTTCCCGCAAGTTTCGAGTATGGTTGGCTTAAGTTCCTAATTCCCATGTTCTGAGTTGTTCCTAATAATTTCGAATATTCCGAATGAACCTTAGTGTCGAAAGACATGTGTAAATATATATGTTCAAAATATGTTCCGTATGCTCTTATTATGTTATCCTTCTGGAACGTGTTCAAATTATGATATGTGTATTAAAATGTTATGACGTTGAGTCGTGTTTCAAATGATAGTCCACTATGCTTAATTTGGAAAGAATACTCCATGCTTCTAAAACTCTTATTGCTTATATATATACTTAAGACCTTGATTTAGAATACTCATATTTTTGATAATCAATAAAGATGCTTGAAAGGGAATGAAGTGAGTTGGAAATACAAAGTGTGGCCACCGTCCCAAGAATGAAAGTTATGCTTGTGGCTAGTAGCGCTAGTGAAATGAGATGATGTGAGAAAGGTTATGAAATGAGCCTTGATTCAACTGTTCCAAAATTACTTCGAAAATATATTTGCCTAAGAGCTTAGGTACTCAAGTCATGCTCAAATGTGGCTGTTTAACTAATGCTATGCTTTATAAATATTTCTAATGTGTTTTGAGTTCATACATATTCATGAGTTGAAATTATGTATTGTCCTTTTTTGTAAAAGCATTTCAAGAATAAATAGTGTGTTACTCATCCATGATTTTAACTCGTGCTTCAATTGCCAATCATTTTACTCCACTCCATGGAATGAAATCCTTTGTGTTTAAGGTCATCATTTCTAATGAACTTAAAGTTGTGATTTCCTGAATCTTCTATTTGTTGATGTTTAGGATGATTATCCTTGAAAGTAATAAAATGAAAGTGTGAAATATGAAATACGGCCGTGGTGCCATGAATAAAGAATCTTGTGAATGGCCAGAAGAGCCAAGGAAATATTGTTGTTGTGAGTGGTTTAAAGTATCTAATGAATGTTTATACAATCTGAAAGATGATGAGGTGAATACATTTGTATTTATATTACCTTTGTGTGCAAAAATTAAAAAGTTTTTTGGAGTATCATTAGCAAACCGAGGAACGATGAGTCATATGGCCCACACCCGAAACTACTCGTGCCGGTGTAGGGGTGGATTGTGATGGATTGCGATTATTCCCCTTATTTGGGATGAGATTGATATTAGCTGTGAAGTGGAAATTCAATCCACACAGCATATGTGGGAAGGCAGCCTAGTAGAACGGGTGGAGATCGGATTTCATGTTTCGCACATGGTGGTACTACTCTTGGTAACACCTTTTTTTCGCATCATATGCCAAACCACAGTGTCCGTGGGGAGATGGCCTAGCCGATCGGGCGTGATCAGACTCCGTGCTAGAAACATGGTGGTATATCGGTGCTAATGATCTCCCAACCAAAAATATATATTATTTTCATATTTTGAAAAATTGTTATGTGTTAACTTGACCTTTGGATATCGTTAATTGTTATTTGTTGCTGCTATGGTGTTTTCCCTTTTGACATTGGCATTCTATTTCGAAAGAGGACATTTAGCTTTACGTACTAGTACTATTCCACATGTACTAACGTCCCTTTTGCCGGGGGTGCTGCATCTTTAATGGATGTAGGTGGTTCATCAGCGGGCAGCTTTGGTCCTAGTTAGCAGTCACTCTCTATTCAGCAGGTTTTGGTGAGTCTACTCTATTTCGGGCCCGATGTCAATTGCTGTTGTACTTTGAGTTTTGAGGTATAGCCGGGGCCTTGTCGCTGTCACTTCCATATTACACTTTTGTTGTACTTAGAGGCTCCGAAGACATAGTGTGGGTTATGTTTGATGTTGGGAATTAAACTAGAAGTTTTGGTATTTTGGAAAACATATTTTTCATCATATCTATAAACTTGTAATATTTTGAAAATCGTAAATGAATCTCTTTTGAGTAATAGAAAAAGAATATGGAACACTTGACTCTTCTCTTGTCTTTCACTTGTACTGATTCTTATATTGTTAATAGGCAAGTTTGGGCAGAAGGCATCAAGTAGGCCTGCTCAGCTAGGTTACCTTGTTTGAGCACCGGTCGCGCTCCTCGAGGTTGGGGTGTGACAAGCTTGGTATCAGAGCCTAAGTTTTTAAAGTGTCCTACGATTTCTCGAAACCGTGTCTAGTAGAGTCCTTCTTATCGGTGTGTTGTCGACCAAATCTATAATTAGGAGGCTACTTGGACATTTGGGAATGTCACCCTTCTTTGATACTCCGGATCGTGCCGTAGAGCTCAAGATAGATAGTTAATTTCCTCGTAATGTCTCATTTTCCGGATGAGTAATCCATGAGTTCGAAGCAGTGATGAGGGAATGACCCCGCCATTGAATTTGGGAGATATTGCACAAGAGTTTGTTGGGAGAATGCGTCAAGCTGTAGAGGGATTGGAAGAACTTGTTGCTAGGGAAAGTATTCTTGTTCCTACTTATGTCACCGCACGACCGGATCGTGTGGTGAGAGAATCTAAGAAACGAAAGAGGGTTGCTGGTGCTAATGAACCAGATTGTTTGATTTGCAAGAAGCGTCAGTTGGGAACATGTTGGATGACTCTTGAAATATGTTATGGCTTTGGAAAGAGAGGGCACAAGAAGAACAAATGCCCTAGGGTGGGTACACCCATCCTGGTCTACCCGATATGCGGGAAGGAGCATTTGGCGTCCTGTTGTGAGTATGATCATCAGCATGTTAGGGGCAGTAGATTTAGGCAATTCCAAAGGCCCACATAGCAAACCGGTACGGGGTTGGTTACTCTCGCATTGGAAGCCTGGAGGAAGGATAAGGGGGATGTCTATGATGTATGCAAAAAGGGTGAATATCAGGTTAGTGGGGCGGGTCATTTTAGCAAACCTCATCCCCGTTGTGTGAAGTGTGGGAGATTTCATTCGAGAGTATGTCACTATGGCACCAATGTATGCTATGAGTGTGGTATGAGGGGTCACATTTAGAGAGATTGTCGTTTGTCTCGCTAGAGCATGGACAGGGGTGCGACACAGCCAGCTAGTTCTACAGCTACTACATCTAGAGCGCCTCCCCCAGCTCGAGGCATTATAGCGCCCACAGGCCGTGGAGCAGCTAGGGGTGGTATCAAGAGCTCAGGAGGGCCCAACAGGTTTTATGCTATGAGAAGGTGTCAAAAGTTGGAGGCTTCTCCAGATGTGGTTACAGGTATATCGGCTGCCCAATCTCATAATGTATATGCCCTTATTGATCCCGGTTCCACTTTGTCATATGTCATTCCTTATGTTGCTATGGAATTTGGGATAGAACCGAAATAGCTTTATGAGCCGTCCTTTGTATCTACTCTTCGAACGGGACGTATCATTTGTGAAGCCTCTTTATCACAATTATCTCACTTACAACCTCTTGAGGAATTAAGTTATATAGTGATTTCTTTGAATTGAGTCACAACCCTAGGTTAATACTTCCCACTTGCTTCCTTAAATTCTCAACAAGGGACTATACCTACTGATTTCTTACAGAACCCTTTTGATTCAAATGGATAACATTTGCTCACTTGTGCTTATGCATGCACCATCACAATGTTTACCTATGTGGTATCAAATCTAATGTAAGATAGCCTAATGTTGAGATCTTTCTTGAGCCTGTCTCTCCCTCTCCTTTGTATGTGGCTCATAGGATTTAAGGAATCACTTTACTCCCATTGTGAACATTGTCATAGACCCTTTTCACTGTCTAGTAACATAAGAGCATGTCTCAGCACCTATCATATATGTACATGTCAATTGAGATGGTCACTTGTTAGCATAAAGTATCTCTGAAATTTGAAATCCTCACACATCCGTCATAGGAAGATCTTGTGTTTTCCCATCTTAGTTTAACTTTCATGTCCACTTAGGACATTCAGCAGTAAGTAGTTCACTTTGTTCCTAGTATTATAGTTGTCCATGACGTGGCCTTATATTGTAGTTTGGGAGTTAATATAGCAGAAACATGTCAAGCTCATAATGAATGTTCATTTTCTCCTTCCAACTCTAATCATTTATTAACTGTGTTCCTTAGTTAGTGAAGTCATTGTGCTAGTTTCCTGACATTTGCTGGATAAACATGAGAGATCGCACCCTTCCATATATTGCTGTAACACTTCCTTTCTCATAAGAACCCTTAATAGGCTCTCCATCAAGATCAAATGCACCTTTGGGGTTATCATAGCATCACGTCAGCTTCTCATGTTTTCCTATCTTTCATTAGCATCTGGGTACCTTTCAAGTCATTAAATCCATGGCGAACTCATTATGAACATCTGCAAACCTTCCATGATTATTTTATAGTGTCTCCTTGGGTTCCGTTATCTTTAAACACTCGACTTCTAGAATCATTGACTATGTCATTGTCATGTGCGGAGAATTTACTATCCATAATGTTCCACATCCCTGGGTGGATAGGAGTTAATTGTCTTTCTCCTCGGAGCATCATATCACCCATTAGAACCTTTCTAACCAATGATGCCATTATGATGATTAACCATGTTAATGCTATTGGTAGTAACCTTCGTGTATCTTAGGATATAACCTCCTGAAATGCCCTTCTCAGTACATTGATAGATTCTTGAATAATTCCAGTCCAATCTCAAACCTCGTTGTTCCTGTTTGCAGTAAATCTATCAAGAGTTGTAGGTTCAAACATGTCAAAGAAGAAGCATCACTCCATGATCGAACATATTAGGTAGGAACTCTATAGTCATATTCATTTTAGCACATCGTAAAATAATTGTTGAAAGTTGCCAAAAGTTTAGTTTGGGTGTTCCGCGTAGAGATTTCGAGTTGAAGAAAGTGAATGGGCTATTCTTAAGATTTTCATCATGAAGATATTATATGAACTGTTAATAAAGGTAAAGTAGTTGTAGTACACATTGGGCCTTATGAAATCTTGAGGGAAATAGGTCGAGCTATGAGTATGATGTTTCCCCATCGTTGTTCTCCATGCACCCGGTGCTTCATGTGTCTATGTCAAAGAAGGTAGTTGGAGATCCTCTGCCTATTGTTCCGGTGGAGGCTACTGAAGGTAAAGTTAATGGGTAATTGCCTTACGAGAAGAACCTAAATTGTCATCCTTGTTAGACAAGCCTGAAAGTTGGGATTGCCTCCGTTGAAGTGCTACGACGAAGTCTGTGAGTCGAGGAGGTTACCTCGAAGGCCGATGATGTTGTGGAAAGAAAATATTCCCACTTGTTTGTATAGCCAAATAGTTGCGGTTCGAAAGGTACTTTCTATGTGTTTAATTTAAATATGTGCATCTCATGTCTAGATATAACTTTTGATAATATAATGCCTGTGATATTGAGATTAGTGCTACTGATATATATTGTGATGCTTTGTCGAGTTGTAGATGTGTTTTTAGGGTGGTTTTAGTGATTCTCTGGCAGGTGGATACGCCCAATTACAAGGGAAACTCTGCCAAAATTTTTGAAAATTTGGGGAGTTAGCAAAACTTTGGAGCTTTTGGTGTGTGGATAAAGATTTAAGTCACATTGGTTGTCTATGGCGGACTCTAACCCTCATTCGAGGACGAATGATCCTAAGAGAGGGAGAATGTAAGCCCCCACTAAAATTTCCTAATGACTTAAGATTTTAAAGTGCGCCAGCGGTATTTAGGAATAACTTATTCGAGTACTAAAGAAGATGGGATAGAGCCACATTATTTTGAAATGAAAATGTATGTTTAAGCTGTGGTTGAACGTACTTAGGAGTTTTGTGAATGGCAAGAATTTGTGTGGAACAAGTTGGATTCATTGGGTGGAAATGATGTCTCAATTAGCATCAAAGCCGACTTCAAACGAATAAAACTCCCGCAATATAAAGACTTAGGTGGTGATATACCTATCAAATTAAAGCCCTTCGAGTCTAGTTTCCAACACATCAAACCGCTTTTCATTTGGATATGTATACAGAAAGTTATGGCCATTTTACCAGACCTATGCCATATGGGCGGCTAGATGAGTGGCCGCGCATATAAGGGGGTTTCTGCCCCTTGTGCACGGCCAGAAGCGTGGTCACTTGCCTAGATACGTGGCGGCGCACGTAGGAGCCCTATAAATACCCCCAAGGCCGGGTAGAGAGCTGGGCTAAGTCATTTCACTGAGCTAGGGCTTGCATATCAAGGGGAATCTATCCAACACTTCCCTCCCATGAACCAAAGTAATATTTTTGGAGTAATTTTGAGTTGATTATTATTCCTAAACACTTATATTAACTAGGATTAATATTGAAAATCTATTGATTTTCATTCAAATCCAAAATTGGTCAAGAACACTACAATTTGGGATTTTTAAGAGTCTCACTACAAGAGGTATATCCACCATTTCTAACTAATTCATGGTGATTAATAATGTATGAAATATGTGTTGGACATATGGGATGGTGATTGGAAGCCACAACTGCCTAACCTAGGTTGTGTTGGTTCTGTAGAGATTCTAAAATGGTTTAATTGACGAGGTTGATGGCTTTTGAGTAAATTGTTGGGCATGCATGTGCTAATGGAAGTTGTGGATGGCCTAGAGGCAACTGTGAGGTGAATCATTTGTGTGGAAGGTGGTTATTAGGTGAAGAAATTCCATTGAAGGAGGTTTTAGAAAAATATGCACATTAGATATTTGATAAAAAGTCTAAATGACTTAAAGTACAGAATTCTTGCTAATATTGGTGCAATTGTGTTGCATTATTCTAGATTGAAGTTGTTTAGTGTGGTGGAACTTCATAGTATTATTATGGGGGAAATTCCAGGTATGTTGGCTAAACTACTCTCTTACAATAAAATTCCATGATGTTCCCGCAAGTTTCGAGTATGGTTGGCTTAAGTTCCTAATTCCCATGTTCCGAGTTGTTCCTAATAAATTCGAATATTCCGAATGAACCTTAGTGTCGAAAGACATGTGTAAATATATATGTTCAAAATATGTTCCGGATGCTCTTATTATGTTATCCTTCGGGAACGTGTTCAAAGTATGATATGTGTATTGAAATGTTATGACGTTGAGTCGTGTTTCAAATGATTGTCCACTATGCTTAATTTGGAAAGAATACTCCATGCTTCTAAAATTCTTATTGCTCATATATATACTTAAGACCTTGATTTAGAATACTCATATTGTTGATAATCAATAAAGATGCTTGAAAGGGAATGAAGTGAGTTGGAAATACAAAGTGTGGCCACCGTGCCAAGAATGAAAGTTATGCTTGTGGCTAGTAGTGCTAGTGAAATGAGATGATGTGAGAAAGGTTATGAAATGAGCCTTGATTCAACTGTTCCAAAATTACTTCGAAAATATATTTGCCTAAGAGCTTAGGTACTCAAGTCATGCTCAAATGTGGCTGTTTAACTAATGCTATGCTTTATAAGTATTTCTAATGTGTTTTGAGTTCATACATATTCATGAGTTGAAATTGTGTATTGTCCTTTTTTGGAAAATTATTTCAAGAATAAATGGTGTGTTACTCATCCATGATTTTAACTCGTGCTTCGACTGCCAATCATTTTACTCCACTCCATGGAACGAAATCCCTTGTGTTTGTGGTCTTCATTGCTAATGAACTTAAAGTTGTGATTTCCGGAATATTATATATGTTGATGTTTATGTTGATGATCCTTGAAAGTAATGAAATGGAAGTGTGGAGTATGAAATACGGCCGTAGTTCCATGAATAAAGAATCTTATGAATGACCAAAAAAGCCTAGAAAATATTGTTGTTGTGGGTGGTTGAAAATACTAATGAAGGTTTATACAATATGAAAGATGATGAGGTGAATACATTTGTATTTATATTACCTTTGTGTGCGAAAACAAAAATGTTTCTAGGAGTATCATTAGCTAACCGAGGAAGGGTGGGTCATAAGGCCCACACCCGAAACTACACGTGCCGGTGTAGGGGTGGATTGTGATTGTTCCCCTTATTTGGGATGAGATTGATATTACCTGTGAATTGGAAAGTCAACCCACACGGCAAATGTGGGAAGGCGTCCTAGACGATTGGGTGGAGATGGGACGCCATGTTGCGCACATGGTGGTAGTACTCTTGGTAACACCTTTTTTTCGCATCACATGTCAAACCACATTGTCCGTGGGGAGATGGCCTGGCCGATTGGGCGTGATCGAACTCCGTGCTAACACCACAGGAGTATATCAATGCTAATGATCTCCCAACCAAAAATATATATGTTATTTTCGTATTTTGAAAAATTGTTATATTTTAACTTGACCTTTGGATATCGTTGATTGTCACTTGTTGCTGCCATGGTGTTTCCCCTTCTGATATTGGCATTCTGTTTCGGAAGAGGACATTTATCTTTGCATACTAGTACTATTCCACATGTACTAACGTCCCTTTTTTCGGGGGCGCTGCATCAATGAATCTCTTTTGAGTAATGGAAAAAGAATATGGAACACTTGACTCTTCTATTGTCTATCATTTATTCTTATATTGTTGATGGAGAGATTGGATAGAAGGCATCAAGTAGGCTTGCTCGGCCGATTTATCTCGATTGAGCGCCAGTCGCGCTCCTCGAAGTTGGGGCGTGATAGTTTGTATGCATACATTCCTGTATATGGTTCTCGGATATGGACTAAAGTTATGACACAAGGTTTTTGCCATGCAGCTGTTATGATTATGGAATGTGAGTTGTCCATGCAACACGTGAGTTGTCAGTGCATCACATGAGTTGTCCGTGTGATTGTTATGATTGTGGCACGTGAGTTGTTCGTGCGGTTATGGCATGTGACTTGTCCGTTCCACGTGCGGATATAGATTCATCCCCGTAGAATCGCCCTCTCTTGTTTCTCTTTTGAGGGTGTACATGTATCTTGTAAGAAACCGACAGGTTTCCTGATGTGGGATCCTATGTGCTGAGTTATTGAGCATAAAGGTGGAAGCTTGGCCATTAAAGTGATCCTTGTGCATATTCATGCATTTACATGTTTTATTTACTCATATCATCTCCATATGCTAGTTTATGTATTTTACACATGCACGAGAATTCTTAGTGAGTTGTTGGACACTTGGCGTGTGTTGGATTGAGATAACAAGAGAGTCATTGTCATACATTGATATGTGGGACTCATGTAAAGGTTTCATAAACATGCCATTTAGAAATTGATACAAAATTGAATCATTGTTATATAGACACTTTACATTTATGTGGGAGTATTTGCATACACGCTTCTCGGTGCATGTCTTTTTTATGAGCGGAGTTGGTACAAGTTTTAGTTTCTTTGACCTGTTTAATTGGAAAAGGGCATTTATGATCTCTTCTTCAGTTGTGCACCTTTAACTGCGATATCCACTGTTCTATGACTATTTTTCACTGGATATTTTCTGCCCTATATATGCTTTTGAGCTGCACATGTTATGTGAGTATCTTTTGACTTAAAAATCTTGTAACTACTTCACGGAGGTTAGTCAAGAAACTTTTAAGTACATGGGGTCGGTTGTACTTCTACTATACTTCTGCACCTTACGTGCATATATTTAGAGCCTAGCTGTTACGGATGACGAAGGCTAGAATTGAAGTTGTACCAGCATTCTAGATACAAGCTTATCAGTTGTTCTTGGTAGTTTTTGATTAGTACTTAATGTATATTCAAACAAATATTATAGTTTTTTCATTCACGGTATTATAAATATAAAGCTTAGTGGCTCATGACTTGTATTACCAATCCTTGGGATAGTTGTATGTATTTTCTGCCATTTTTTGTATTGATTATTGAATATCTTTCATTTAAGTTATGTTATTTATTGCTTGGCTTACCTACCATGTTGGGGTTAGGTGTCATCATAACTAGGTGAGATTTGTTTTGACACTATCAAAGAGCTGGCTGGGGGAAAATAAAGGGCTGGGGGCTTTGTTAGGAATGCATAATGGACAAGAAATCTCGGGGGCAGACGACCTAAGAGGAACATCCATAACTACACTTTTCCCTCGATCCAAGAGGGAAGTTCCACCTCCTACTGGCTTTGTATCTAGGCACTCCAACTCCTCATCCTCGATCAATATGGGCACACTATCTTATGGATGAGGGATCTAAAGGTCAACTCGGGGGCTTCCCGGAGACCATCAGGCCCTATCAGAAAGTACACCTTTCCCTCGATCCAAGAGGTGAGGTTTTTTGTCTGACACTATCGAAGAGCTGACTGGGGGGAAATGAAGGGCTGGGGGCTTTGTTACGAATGCAGAATGGACAGGAAATATCGGGGGAAGACGACCTGAGAGGATCATCCATAACTACACCTTTCCCTCGATCCAAGAGGGAAGTTCCACCTTCTACCGGCTTTGTATCTGGGGACTCCAACTCCTCATCCTCGATCAATATGGGCACACTATCTTATGGATGAGGGATTTAAAGTCAACTCGGGGGCTTCCCGGAGACCATCAGGCACTATCAGAAAGTAGACCTCGTCCTCTTCCTAAGAAGGTCCGCAGAACTACCCGTTAACAGGTATAAGTGAACCCACCTTCCTCTTCAAGGCGGACAATTGCTTGATTTGTTCTAGAGAAAAATCGATAGTGTGGGGATATTTATCAGCACTTGAGGGCGAGACCTTCCTTGGAGTATTCCTACAATAAAAGAAAGAGAAACGGGGGCATAAAACAATAAAGCAAAAGGACGATAGGAACAAAAGCCAACCGTGGATCTCACTCCATCCTGAGATCTCCGATATATGCCTCTATGACCTTTTGTCTATCGCAGCGAAAGACAAAATCTTCTCAACCCATCCCTCGATGTCAAGGACTCCCCTTAGTTCTGCCAGAGCACTGCAATACAAAACCCCAAAAATCAAAACGCAAACACCAAATATCAACCTAAGATAAAGGCAACAGTCATATTCTTATCACTCCGCCTCTCAGGGACAGTCCCGTCCTTGGAGGAGATTAATTCGAGGGTTGGGATTTGAATGAACTTTTCAAATTAGTGTTAATTGTGGTCATATTTTGTGTCACGGTTGTCATCAATAGCAACACTAGCCTTGAGTGGCTTTATGGCATAGAGATGAAGTAGATGTTGTGGAGAGATATTAACATTGGCTAAATTGGCAAGGAAATTGTAACAACCCGCTGGTCATTATGAGTATTTTATTCCTGTTTCCGTATTTGATGCTTTACTTATATGTATTTGTTGTTACGTGACTTGCTGGGGTGGTTAGTTTGGTTTCGGTGAGATATTAGAGTGAATTGGTGTAAGGCCCCGTAAAATTTTACCTAAGACCGGGGTTTCGTGGTACCGAAGTAGGCTTATGTGTTGATGATTGTAGAATAGTGCACTGGGGAGTTGAAGAAAAGTTTTGGAAATGCATGGCATTTATGCGGTCTATTCTGTGGTCGCAGAACTGATCTACGGACCTCAGATCTGTCGCAGATCGAAGCAGAAAACTAGGGTAAAATCATGGACCATTATGTGGTCCATTATGTGGTTGCATAATAGTCATGCGGGGCGCATAATCGTTATGCGGGGCGCATAACCCATTGCAGACCCAACATTAAATTTTTCGGAGGGAAGTAATACGGTGCATTATGCGACCGCATATCGGTTGCAGAGCGCGGCAGAAGTGCCTAGTTCCGGAGGGCCATTATGCGGCCTATTTCGCGGACCGCAGAAGCATTATGCAGTTGCATATGATACTGCAGAACGGTGTCGGGGCTTCATTTTTCTAATTTTGTAACCCGACCCCCATTTCGTTTATCTAGCCTAAGGGTTCATTTTTAGGGGATCACTTGTCAATTTAGAGAGAGGAGAGAACTACTCTAAAGAGAGGAAGTTCCTAAGCTCATCATCCATTAATTCTTGCTAAAAGTTGAAGAAATTGCAAGAAGTATTCACTAGGTCTTCATCCTAGAGGTAAGGTTCTACTCCATAGCCCTCAATTTCGTGATTTTAATAAACATAGGTAATAAGCCAAGAAATTCTTGCGTGTGGGAGTTGTTTAATTTACATGCATGTACCATCAAGGGTAGTGAGAAGATTCTTGAGCTATTTTGGGCGAGCTTTGGGTAGTGGGGTGAAAGAATCCACCGTAAGAGGACCTTGAAACCTTGGTGCACACCTAGTGTTTGATAAAATGCTCGAGTGAGCTGGAACTATGAACTCCTTCCTAATTTGTGTTTAATTTTGCTATATTTCTAAATAGAACGACGAGGCTAAGAATTCCGAAATATTGTAGTAAATTAAAAGCTCGAGGCAAGGTATGTTGGCTAAACTCTTTTCCTAGAATTAAACCCCGCAATGTCCTTGTAAGTCTCGTGATGCTCTTTAAAAATTGAATTTTTGTCAAATAAGCCTTGTGTCAAAATAATTATGAGTTCACTATGTATTCCAAAGATCCTTGTTGTGTTGGATTAATGTTTGAGAATGTGGTTTAAGTATGGATTGTGTGTTATTATGTTATGACTTAAAGGCATGATTTTTAATGAAAGCTTGCATGTCAATTGTGTAAGAAGTCACATGTGCCTAAGACTCTAAAGTGCTCAAAGTATATAGTCTTAATTTGAAAGGCCTTTTTGTTGATTATCCATGATGAAGATTGAAAGTGAAATAATGAGCAAGAGTTTTGAAATACGGCCAATGGGCCAAGAATGATATTGTTTCATGGCCAATGATGCCAATAAAATAAATTATATGTAAAAGAGTATGAACTGAGTGGTAAATACGTTTAATAATAAATGCCTTGGGAGTATCTTTTAGCCACCGAGGAAGGGTAGGTCAAAACAACCTAACCCGGAAACTTCACGTGTCGGTATAGGAGTGATTGAGCGGTAAATCCCCGTCTTAATGTGATGAGACTTTTTCCCCTTATATGGGATGATATTGGTGTATTGAGATGTTTTCCCTTAAATGGGATGAGATTATTGCAAGCGAGATGTGATGTGACGTCGACCCACACGAAAATGTGGTGAGACGGCTTAGCCGATCGGGCTGAGATCGGATGCCATGCCACGCACATGGTGGTATTGTGTGTGAACGTCTCAGGGTTAGACGGCTTAGCCGATTGGGCTGAGATCGTACTCAGTGCTAAAACAAGGTGGTGTATCGGTGCTAAACATCTCCCAACTTAAATTACCGAAACCTATTTGAAAATTTCCTTTCCCTTAATTTGACACCTTGATACTGTTTTGATTTCATATTTTATTCTCCATTACTGTTTTTCGTTCTATTGAGAGGGTGTTTGGTTTTAGATACTAGTACTATTCCATATGTACTAACGTCCCATAGTAGGTGGCACTGACCAGTGACAGCAGCACACCCTCTCCTCAGCTGATTTAGTGAGCCCCACTTCATTTCGGGGTCCTGTATCTTTTATCCTTGTACATAGCGTTTTGAGGTATAGTCGGGGCCTTGTTGCTGGCACTGTCATATCACTCTTTTGTTCTTGTTAGAGTCTCCGTAGACATAGTGTGGGTTGTATCTATTTTGGGAAGGTTAAACTAAAAATGTTGTAATCGATCATCTGTTCCACTTTAACTATGATTGTACTATGTTCTGTTTCAACGACTTGTTAGTTACGTAACTAATGGAAATGAACTGGTGTTATTCATGCGACCACTTACGGTCTAATTAATGAAGAGTATTCTTCTCTTTATTTATGGGTGAGTTGGGTAGTTGGTACTATGCAGGCTTGCTTGACCAGGGTAACTTTTTTGAGCGCGGGTATCGCACTCCCCGATGTCTGGACATGACAAACTTGGTATCAGAGGCTAAGGTTTTAAAGTGTCCTAGGATGTCTTAGAGTCGTGTCTAGCAGAGTCTTTCTTATCGGTTTTTTATCGAGCATATCTATAAGTAGGAGGCTACTTGGACATTTAGGAGTAATACATTTCTTTGATGTTCTAGATCGTGTGATAAAGCTGATTGTAAGATTATTCCTCCTTTAAATCATACTTTGCTCTAACTTTCAGTACATGGCACCTAGGAAGAAGGCAAGAACTGGCTAACGAGCCAATGTCACTCTAGGAGTGGAAATTGATATGATACTTGATGATGGGGGTGAGCACCGGAGGGGTGAGAACATTCCCTCAACTACTACACTGCCTGATTCTACTACACCTTATCCGACCTCACCTGTCCCTACACCTACTGAGGGTGCAACGATCCCTCAAACTGATATTCTAGTTCCACCTCTAGCCCCAACTTCTGATTCCGGTGTATCTGATGGGGATCTTAGGTAAGCCATACAAATGTTGGCTTAGATAGCGGCTTCCCAGGCCCAGAGATCAAATGTTGCACCTAGTTCTTCTAGTCAGACAGGAGATTCCACTAGTTCCAGGATGTACAGATTTCCCCACTTGGATCATCCAGTGTTCACAGGTACTGATCCTGAGGAGGACCCGCAGGACTTCATTGATGAGATGCACAAGACTCTCCGAGTTATGCGTGCTACTATGAAGGAGGGAGTAGAGTTGGCATCCTATCACCTGATAGGAGTGGCCTATTCTTGGTTTGAGATGTGGGAGGGCTCCCGTGAGGAGGGGAGCCCTCCGACGAGGTGGAGTGAATTTGCCGATGCTTTCATTGATTATTTCTTTCTTGCCGAGACTACGGCAGCCCGTGCCACCGAGTTTGTGAGCCTGAAGCAAGGTAGCATGAGTGTGTGGGAGTATCACATGAGGTTCGCGCGCTTCTCTAAATATGCCATCTAGACGCTGCCCACTGTGGAGTCTAGAGTGCGCTGGTTAGTGCAAGGCCTTAGCCCTTGGTTATTAATGAGGCCGCTATAGCTGCCTTGAGTTCTAATATGAACTATGGTAAGATGGTGGCATTTGCTCAAGCCAGAGAGCCCCACGAACTAAAGAATAAAATTGAGCGGAAGTAGCAATAGGGATCGGTCAACATGCAACTTCAGTGGTACTTCTGGTTGTGGTGGTGGTGGTAGAACAACTTTCAGGGGAGGGTCATCAGGGTCATCCTAGTCTTTTGCTCAGTCTTCAGACAGTGCACCGCCATCGGAGCCCAGTCAGTAGCAGGGGAACAATTTTAGGCCCAGCTAGGGAAACAAAGGGTCATACCAGCAGGGTCGGTCTGGTGGGAGATATCAACAGCAGCAGATGCCCCTGTGCCCTAGGTGCAGGAAGATGCACTTTGGGGCCTACTACATGGACTAGCCCATATGTTACGGGTGTAGTATGAGGAGTCACATTCAGAGGGATTGCAGTTTGTCAAACCAGAGCATTAGCAGGGGCACAACACAGCTAGCCAGTTCTGCAACTACTACATCCGTAGTCCCTCCTCCAACTTGAGGCACCCCAGCACCCGCAGGACGTGGCGCAGCTAGGGGTGGCGCATAGAGTTCAGGAGGACCCAACTGTTTCTATGCTATGAGGGGTCGCCAGAGTTCAGAGGCTTCTCTAGACGTTGTCAAAGGTATATTGACTATCTAATCTTATGATGTGTATGCTCTTATTGATCCCGGCTCCACTTTGTCCTATGTTACTCCCTATGTTGCTAAGGGATTTGGGATAGAACCGAAACAACTCCATGAGCCGTGCGGGTTTGTAGGGATTGTGTTGTCACGGTGCGTGGTCGGGACACCATGGCCAATCTCATTGAATTGGGATGGTTGATTTTGATGTGATAATGGGAATGGATTGGCTTTATTCATGTTTTGCCAAGCTTGACTGTCGAACCAGAACCGTTAGGTTTGAATTTCCAAATGATTCAGTGATTGAATAGAAGGGGGATGATGTGGTTCCGAAGGGTAGTTTTATTTCTTACCTTAAGGCCACGAAGATGATTAACAAAGGGTGTATCTACCATTTGGTCCGGGTGACGGACACCAACGTTGAGGCACCTACACTTGAGTCCGTGCCAACTGTGAATTACTTTCCAGAGGTCTTTCCGGATGAGCTCCCTGGGGTCCCGCCAGACAGGGAGATTGATGTTGGGATTGATGTGATGCCAGGCACGCAACCTATATCTATTCCACCCTATAGGATGGCACCGACAGAATTGAAAGAGTTAAATGAACAATTGAAAGATTTGTTAGAGAAGGGTTTCATCCGGTCAAGTGTGTCGCTTTGGAGCGCACCAGTTCCATTTGTGAGAAAGAGGGATGGGTCGCTAAGAATGTGTATTGACTATCGACAGCTCAACAAGGTTACGATCAAAAATAGGTACCCACTACCAAGGATAGATGATTAATTTGACCAATTACAGGGTGCTAAGTACTTCTCCAAGATTGATGTAAGATCCGGGTATCACCAATTGAAGATCAGGGAGCAGGATATTTCGAGAATAGCTTTCAAGACCCAGTATAGGCACTTTGAATTTTTGTAAATGTCTTTCGGGCAAACAAATGCCCCTGCAGCTTTCATGGATCTTATGAATCGAGTCTTCAAACCTTTCCTCAACTTTTTTGTGATTGTGTTTATAGACGATATTCTTGTTTATTCGCAGAAAAAGGAGGATAAGCGAAATGGAAAAGAAATACTCTAAAAATAATAGTACATAATATATAATAGGTAAAAATAAATTTAAAAATTATATCAGCTTGCAATTATATAGTATGATTGCCATCAATTCTCACCTCCCTCTTTAGAATTGGAGTGTAATTACACCCCTTCGACTTGTCACGATCAATAATCTCACTGGAGCTATGATGGCACCTAATGACGCTTGATTGCTTATCCAATATCCAATATTCTGAAGTAAACTTCAATAACAGCAAGAAATAATTTCAAAGTCAAAATAAGATAAATAATTTTAGCCAAATAGCAATATACCGGAAATACTATCGCAGAACCTGGTGTCAATGAGTATATGAGTTCAATAGAATAAGTAAGTACAACAGTCTGAATAATGATACAATACTGTCTGAAGAACATAAATAGTAATAACAAAAGTAAGGAAAGGGACTCCAAGGCCTGCGAATAGATCAGAAGAGCTACCATGAAATCTCCAACAAGTACATATATGACTCTCTAGCAATCAACTATATCAGAAGTACCGGGATCTGCACATAAAGTGAAAAGTGTAGTATGAGTACAACCGAATTAGTAGCAAGCCTTACCTCGGATTGAAGATAGTGACAAGATTGGCAAAGTCTGCTACTCACTTTTAATAGCCAACAATAATAGCAATATCAAAATAATAATTTTAAAAGGAAAGCCGCTCAAGAATAGCAAGCTTAATTTAATCACATGAACAGGAAAGTAGGCATGCTTTCCAAACAAATCAGTTAAGGCATCGATTTCAAAATATGAAGTATTAATTAGCATGAGGAAGATACAACTCTATTCCTATATGACAAGTATCCACGCCAAACTCAACGACTTCACAGTTAAATCATCAAGTAAGCACTATTTCAAGACTGTACGAGTGCCTGGCATAAAGCCCCTCACTAAGCACATACCAAGTGCCTGCACTCACAGGGCCCAAAGTAACATGGGTTATCAACTAACTCCGTAGGGGCGGATCCTAGCCCTAACGCTGATCGGATCAAAGGTCAACAATCATCATAACTCAGCCCAAATGGCCTGGGACACGTATCACCTCACTATCAATACCACTTAGCGAAATATGGGGCTTGGTGTACGAGTCACCTCACTATCAATATCAACACGGCTCTGTGGCCCTAATTCAATCATTAATCTCCTCAAATCTCAATACGCCAACATCTCACAGTATCAAAACCAATATACTACATATAATTTACCAAAGTGCCACAAATCAACTCAGACCTGTGTCGCAGCAGTAAAGACACTAACAAGATGTGAAATAGTATGTAAGAAGTATACAGAGATGGTGATATAATACTCATATATAATATGATGACTGAAATAGATTACTATAATCAAGGCAAACATCTTAACATTGCAAAATAGCCCTATGATGTATCAAACAGATTAGCACACATGATTTCTAGCATGAATAATACCTCAAGTAGTTATACAAGTAGAGAGAAAGTGGTAACAAGGAAACAAGATAGCAAAACAAGGCACATAATAGCCTAATGTTTACCCGGATAATAAATAACAACAGTGTATGAATAAAATCTCGTCACCTCGTACGTGCATCACCTCAAACATATAGCGGTATCGTAGTTCATGGAAAAATATCAGCAAGACAAGCCTAGGCAAGATACTCACCTCCAAACGCAAGATAAATACTCCAAATATCCCTTGCCCCTCAAATTGGTCTCTGAACGGGTCAAATCTACTAAAAAATAACTCACTAATGTCAAACAAGCCTATAGGAATCGATTCCAAGTTATAAAGCTCCAATCTTTATCAAATTGCACAAAATCAACCAAAAGGTCAACCTAGACCCACTTCTCGAAAACCAAAAAAGTCACAAATCCCGATTACCTATTCGAATACGAGTCCAAATATATAAGTTTTATTGAAGTCCGACTCCAAATTGGGGTTCAAATCTTAAATATTAGAATTTCTTCCAAAACCCAAAATTTTCTCTCTTAGATTTCATCAACTAAAAGACAAAATCAACGATAGAATCATGAATAATAATCCAATCTGATTTTAGAACACTTACCTTATCCAAGTGGGTGAAAATCGTCTAAAAAATCACCCTAATCTGATCTCCCAATCTTAAAATATGACAAAATGAAGACAAACCATCGATTAGAATAGTCTGCCCAGCAATCCCGCATTTGCGGTTCAACTTCCACTTCTGCGAAGTTGCATCTGCGACCCAAGTGTTGCTTTTGTGAGCTTCACTTAGAGTGTTGACCTTCCGGTCCTGCGCACGCAACTTGTAGCTGCTATTCTGCACGTGCGATCTAACCACATAGAAGTGACCTCCCCAGCGCATATGCGGACTTCCAGTCCCAGTCCTTCCATCGCAGGTGCAGACTTCTCCCTTGCAAGTGAAACATTTCATCTGCGCACCACACTTCGCAGATGTGGTACACAAGCACTAGACTTGCCAAGAAACATCAAAATAGTCCGGAACCTATCCATAATACACCCGAGCCCTCGGGACCCCGTCCAACCACACCAACTAGTCCCAATATCTTATCTAAACCTTTTTTTGAATGCTGAAAACACCATAACTAACATCAAAATCAAGAATCGACGGCCAAAACACATGTTAAGCTTCTCTTAAGTTCATTAACTTCCAAACTTCGAACCAAATATGTGATTCAAGCCTAACCAGTACGAATTATATCTAAACTTTGCACACAAGTCCCAACTGAAAAAATGAACCTATTCCAACTTCAAAAACTAAAATCCGAATCCAATATCATCAAACTCAACCCCCGATCAAACTTAGGAACTCTCCAAACCTCCAAATTGCCAACTTTTTTCAAAAAGCGTTAAAACACCTTAGGAACCTCCAAATCTAATTCCGAACATACACCCAAGTCCAAATCACCATACAAACCTATTAGAACAATCAAAATACCGATCTGAGGTCGTTTACATAAAAATCAAACCTTGGTCAACTCTTATAACTTAATCTTCCAACCATGGAACTAAGTGTTACAATTCATTCCAAAACCATTCCGAAACCAAGCCAACCATCCCCTCAAGTCACAAAACAACAAGAAAGCATACAAGAAGCATCAAATAGGGAAACAAAGATCAAATACATAAAATGACCGGCCGGGCCATTATTTTCTTCCCCTTTTAAACAAACATTCGTCCTCCAACGCGTTTAAAATCATACTTGAGATATCAAAAAGAAGAGGATATATGCTCTGCTTATCATGCTCGGCCTCCCAAGTCGCCTCCTCAATCGGTTGACCTCTGTACTGAACCTTCACTAATGCAACATCTTTAGACCTCAACTTCTGAACCTGCCTATCCAATATGGCCACTAGCTCCTCTTCATAAGCCAACTTCTCCACCAACTACATTGAACTGAAATCCAACGGATGTAAACTGATCCTCATAGTACTTTCAAAGCCTAGAAAGACGAAACACAAGGTAAACTCCCGACAAGCTGGGTGGTAAAGCAACTCTATAGGCTACCTCACCAACTCTCTCCAGCACCTCAAAATGACCAATATACCGAGGGATGGACTTGTCCTTCTTCCTAATTTTCATCACACCCTTCATAGTAGAAACTTAGAGAAGAACCTTCTCGCCGTCCATGAAAGCCACATCACGAAACTTGTTGTCAGCATAATTCATCTGCCTGGACTATGTTGTATGAAGTCGCTCCTGAATCAAATTCACTTTCTACAAGGAATCATGAACATAAACTGTGGTTGGTAGCCTAGCCTTGCTAGGCTTAAACCAACCAATCGGAGAGCGATATCGCCTCCCCTATATTGCCTCATATGGAGCCATTTGGGTACTCGACTGATTATTGTATGCAAACTCCGGTAATGAAAGAATAGATCCCATTGGTGTCCAAAATCTAAAACATGGGCTCTCACAATATCCTCCAAAATCTGAATGGTCCGCTCGGACTGCCCGTTCGTTTGAGGGTGCACTGCAGTGCTCAACTCAACCTGCATGCCCAACTCACGCAAAACCGGTCTCCGAAAATGCAAAGTAAACTACGTGCCATGATTTAAGATAATAGACACAGGCACGCCATACAAGAAGATAATCTCCCTGATGTAGATCTTAGCCAATTGCTCTGAAGTGTAGGAAGTCATGACTGGAATGAAATGTGAAGACTTGGTCAACGTGTCCAAAATGACCACATCAAATCTCCTCATTGTCCATGTCAACCTTACCACAAAGTCCATGGTGATGTGCTCCCACTTCCACTCTGGCATCTCAATCCTCTTATGCAAACCACTAGGTCTCCGATGCTCATGCCTAACATGGTGACAATTCAAACACTGAGCGAAATATCCAACAATGCCTTCTTCATCCTCTGCCACCAGTCATTTTGCTTCAAATCGTGGTACATCTTCGTAGCACTTGGATGAATTAAATATTGCGAACTATGAGCCTCCTCAAGAATCAACTTTCTCAGCCCATCCATATGAGGAACGCAAATCCGACCATAAAGTTGCAACACACCATCATCACCAATAGTCACTTACTTAGCACCTCCTTACTACACCGTGTCCTTGAGAACAAGAAAGTGGGGATCATCATACTAATGAGCCTTAATGCGCTCAAACAAAGATGTCTGGTGAAACAATACATGCAAGGACTTTACAAGGCCTAGAGATATCCAATCTCACGAATCTGTTGACCAAAGACTAAACATCCATAGCTAAAGGCCTCTCCACAACATGAATAAATGCTAAACTCCCCATACTATTTGCCTTCCTAATCTAGGCGCCAACCACCATATTAGCCTTCCCTAGATGATAAAGAATAGTGATATCATAGTCCTTAAATAACACTAACAACCTCCAATACCTCAAGTTCAAATCCTTTTGCATGAACAGATGCTGAAGACTCTGATGATCTGTTTACACCTCACAAGACACGTAATATAAGTAATGCTTCCAAATCTTGAGCGCGTGTAAAATAGCCAGAAACACTAAATCATGCACCTGATAGCTCTTCTCGCAGGGCTTCAACTGGCGTGATGCGTAAGAGATTACCCTACCATCATGCATCAACACACACCCAATTCCAACCCGCAAACCATCACAATAAATTGTATATGATCCCAATCCTGAAGGCTAACCAACATTGGAGCTATAGTCAAAGCAGTCTTGAGCTTTTGAAAGCTCTCTTCACACTCATCCAACCACCTAAATGGAGCGCCCTTCTGAGTCAAACTTAGTCAATGGGACTACAATAGATTAAAATCCCTCCATGAAGAGATGGTAGTAACTAAAAAAACCCAACAAGCTCCTGATCACTATAACAGTTGATGGTATTGGTCAATAATGAAGGTCCTCAATCCTCTTCAGGTCCACCTTGATCCCATTACTAGATACCACATGACCCAAGAATGCCATCAAGTCCAACAAGAACTTACACTTGGAGTACATAGCATACAACTTCTTCTTCCTCAAAGCCTGAAGCACAGTCCGCAAATGTTACTCGTGCTCCTTAGCGCTACGGGAATACACCAAGATATCATCAATGAACACAATACCAAAAGAATCCAAATAACGGTGGAACACATTGTTCATCAAATGCATGAAGGTTGCTGGGAAATTAATCAAACCAAAAGACATCAACAAAAACTCATAATGCCCATAACGAGTCCCGAATACAGTCTTACGGATGTTCGAAGCCATAATCTTCAACTAGTGATACCCCGATCTCAAGTCAATGTTTGAGAACACCCTAGCTCCACGAAGCTGATCAAATAAGTCATCAGTGTGTGGCAATGGATACTTGTTCTTGATTGCAACCTTGTTTAGCTGCTTATAGTCAATACACATTCTCATAGAACCATCCTTCTTCTTGACAAATAACACTGGTTCACCCCAAGTTGACACACTAGGCCTGATGAACCCTTTATCCAGCAACTCTTGTAATTGTTGCATAAATTCCTTCAACTCTGCTATAGCCACATGATACGAAGGAATAGAGATAGGCTGCGTGCCAGATGCAAAATCAATGTCGAAATCAGTATCCCTATCGGGTGGCATGCCCGGTAGGTCTGCTGGAAATACATCCAAAAACTTCCTCATTACAGGAACTAAATCAATAGTAGGAGTATCAACACTAACATCACTGACAAAGGCTGAATATGTCAAGAATCCCTTCTCAATCATCAGTTGAGCCTTCACAAATAAGATCACTTTACTAGGAGTACGACCAAGAGAACCCTTCCACTCCAACCTCGGCAACCCCGACATAGTAAATGTCACAGTCTTTGCATGACAATCTAGTATAACATGGTACAGATATAACCAATCCATACCCAAGATCATATCAAATCCATCATATCTAATAATAGAAAGTCCACCCTCGTCTCAAAAACACAAAAGTGACCATATAGGATCGATAAAATCGATTAAATATGTAATGAATTATGTGCAAATGAAGTATGCAGGTATTCTTTTGTGTTTTTGAAATGAAATGATTAAAATGTATGGTCACGATCCAAAATCTAACATGTCGTAATAGCGCCTATTGCAATACTAGGCAAGCCTACAATTCACAAATAATCAGGCATCTTTAAATTTAAAACGTAAGGAAATAAGCTTGATAGTGAAAATCTCACAAATAACTGATAAGAAAGTACAGCGATTCAATACAAAATCCCGCAAAATTCGGGTGTCAATTAGTATACATGAGCATCTAAATGAAAACACAGTCTGACTACTAAAATCAATTGTCTAGAAAGATATACAGTACAAATAAACTGAAAAGAAGGAGAGTCGAGATCTGCGGACGCCAAGGCAACTACCTCAATAGTCTCCAACAAGTAAAGCTCGAAAGCTAGCAGCCACCATGCCCAGAAGTACTTGGATCTGCACACGAAGTGCAGAGTGTAGGATGAGTACAACCAACCCAATACTCAATAAGTATTAAGACTACCCATAGGCTGAAAGCAATGACGAGCTCAGATAATTACATTCCAAATCCAGATTTATAACCATACATAAATGACAGGAAGAATGACAGTAATATCTGAGAGAGAACTCATAAACAGTTTGTACTCAATTTAGAAATGTAGACATGCTTTCAAGTTTAAGAGTTTAAACCTCAACATGGACGAAATATTCCAAGTATAACGGATATGAGGAATGTTACATCTCTATATCTACATGTCAAATGTGCATGTCACATGTAATGCATCACAATGATAACCTCACGTACTCACACTCTCTGAGTACTCAATCTGACGATCTTAATTCTCAGTCATCACACTCAGTCATTTAGCATTGCACGGTACTTGCACTCACTGCTGGTATGTCAGACTCCAGAGGCACGGATCCTGCCCAGGTGCTAATAAACCTGCTGCGGCGTGCAACCCGATCCCATCATGAATTAATAGTACCCGTTGCGGCATGCAGCCCGATCCCATCATGAATCAATAAAACTTGCAGTGGCGTGCAACCTGATCCCATTAATATCACTCACAATCAGGCTCTTGGCCTCAATTAGTCATCAATCTCTCTAGTCCCTCGTGCTCACAACACTCATGCCAATCAGCCCAAAACAATGATACATGATGTGACCATGATTGATAACAGAGATTGAGATATGATATGCAAATGATGAATGCGACTAAGTACGTAACGACAATTTAAGCAAAAAACTCAACAACATAAGAACGACCTTTATGGGTCCTAACAATACCAACATATAGCCTAGACATGATCTCTTACAGGAATCACAACTCAATTTCTCTAAGACATCGAGTAAACATGAATAATAGCAAGATTATATGACTACATAGTACGACGGAATCAACCGAGTCATAATTACTACGGTACACGCCTACACGCCCATCACCTAGCATGTGCTTCAACTCAACACCAACCACATAACACGTATTTCATGGATTCATATCCTCATAACCAAGTTTAGAAGTGTTACATACCTCAAACCGTGCAAATATCTACTCCAACAAGCCCATGCCTCGTGAATTGGCCTCTGAACGACTCGAATCTAGTCGCAAACAACTTAATATAATCAACACAAGCTATAGGAATCAATTCCTTACGATAAAACTATGTTCTTTAACAAAAGTAAAAAAGTCAACTCCAAAATCAACTAGGGCCCACGTCTCGAAATTCAACGAAATTAACAAAATCCGATGACCCATTCAATAACGAGTCCAACCATACCAAAATTACCCAATTCCGACATCAAATCGTCACTTAAATCCTTAAATCTTGCTCTCCAATCTTAGTAAAAAAATTCCCCAAATTCCACCTTAAAATCACATGATCTAGGTGGGAAATTCAATTGTTATTAAATATTATTAGATAAAAACGACCAAAAGTGGATTAGCTCTTGAAATCCCGTGAAACCGCTCTAAAAAATTGCCTGCAACCGAGCTTGCGAGAAAATCTCGGAATCCTTCGAATTAATACACTGGCCAGGCATTTTGCACCTGCAATTCCGCTTTTACGGAGAAATCTTTGCTTTTACGAATCCCACCTAAGCCTCGACCTAGCGCACTTGTGATCCACGTCCAATCCGCACTCAATAGTGAGTGAAAACGGTCGTTGAAAGAATAGTACCCAACAAGAGTCGGGGTCGATTTTCATATGGAGTTACTAGGGGTATTAGGAGCATACACTTGACGAAAGCAAATTGAATAGCAAAATTGTACTTCCACAACAGGTTTTATTTCTAATTCTTAATTTTACTGGAGCAATTATAAGCTGAGAAAAGAAACTAGAAGCGAATAAGTGTTTTTAGTATTTTTTACAAATAGTTTAAAGGTCTAGGGTTGTGACCATAACCTAGGTGTTTTCCTAATGGGATAAAGACGTTAATGCTTGTTTTGTTGATTGGGTTGTATTATAGCTCTTAACTCTATGTTACCCACTCAATTCTCTCGGTCAAAGAGTGATTTTGCCCAATTTGGCTTTCTCAAGTCCAAATGAGTATCAACCAAAATTGTTAATAAGAGCTCAAATCGGGTTCTTACTATCTCTAGTTTGAACCCTTTAATTAGGTTAATCAATCTCTCAATTAACCCAATTCCTTGTTAGCTATGTTATCCTAGACTAGGTCTCTCTTTCTCAAGTAAAGACTAAGTCAAATAGGCATGAATCAATGTTTGCAACCACTAACTAAAAAATTGATGCATCAACAAAGCTAAATAATCAACACCCAATCATAAACAAGCACTATATTAATTATCCATAAGGTTTAAACACTAGGGTTGGGTCACAACCCTAGTAAAAATCTAGCTACTCATAATGGAATTTGTGAAAATAAAGAAGAAAAGCTAGTTAAACTCATAATGGAAGATTAAAAATGATGAAAATATAATGTTAAAATACTTAAATAAGCTAAAACTTCCTAAAATAGCTAAAAGAAACAGCTACAACAGCTTTGTATGTTCAAACTTGACCTAATTTTGTGAAACTCGTCTACTTATGCAGGGCCAAAAATTGCGGGCAAAAATGCCATCGGGAGGTTTTGCGGCCACACAATTCCATGTGTGGTCCGCAGATTTCTTCAGTTGGCCGCACATTTCTGGACTGCGGCCGCGAGGCAAACTTCTGCGGCCGCACAATTCTTGTGCAGTCCGCACTCCACAAAGGCTTCAGGACTTGGTCATCTTGCATATTCTCTGAACTTTGCATCTTTCTCAGTAAAAGCCTGGTTCTGCGGCCACATAATTCATGTGCGGTCTGCACTTCGCTGAAAGTTCTGTTGAATTTTGCATCTTGGTTTGCGCAGAATTTCTTCTGCGGTTCGCACATTTGTGCTTCTGAGCCCTTTATTGCCTTGTGCTTCGGAACACACTTTTTTGAGTCGGATTTCATCTTGATAGACCAAACTTCCAGCATTCCTACCATTTGCACAATTTCATTAGTTTCAGGAACACAATTCAATACTTTCAGACAAAAACAAAAGCTAAAAGGTGCTAATAAGCAGTCAAATCCCCACTTATTAACTCCCCCAAACTTAAGTCTTTGCTTGTCCTCAAGCAAATAAATTAGTTCCCACCTCCAAAGTTAGGGGTCATTTCAGCGTGTCAAAGGTGAGCCATCCACACATCAGTTAGGACCAACAGTTACCCACACTACTTATGTTTTATCAACAAGGCGACAAGTTAAACATTCATGCACATATAGTTCTAACGTGACATTTGAGTTTCAGGCATTCACTTTACTCATCAAGGACTCTTGCTCTATAATGTAGGTCATTGTGGACTCCAAACTCTTCCTCCTCTATTCCATTTGCCTAGCTTACTTAAGACATTTAGCACTGAATCCAAAGATTTATGAAAGGTTCACTCATCTCTCTCAAGAAAATGTCACAAGTACGGCTTCAAGTACCATAGGCTTGCGCGTCATGTAGATCGCCACTAATGTAAGCTCACTCGGTTTGAAATCTAGTATGACTTCTTTCATAATGTAATGAAGCTTTTGGGGCACGATACCGTATGGGTAAGTGGTTACATCTTTCCTTACGCACTCCATCTTTCGTTTCTCGGCTCACACTTTGCCAATTCTTAGAGGCACTTTCATTTCATTGGGGACTAGAGAGACTTAGCATCACTCATTCTTGATCATTTCATTCTTTTTCTCCCTTTTTATTTTCTCCATTTTTGGGATCATTACCTCTTTTTGAATCCATTCTACCTTTCCACTTATTCACTTTTTGCAATTTTCTTTTTGTTCTTTTCTTTTCTTGCCTTCTCTTCTCATAGAGATCATTTCTTTTCTCTTTTTGTGGCTTGATACTTTTTTCAAATTCCTCATATCTCCCCCAAACTTATGTTTTAAGCCATTTGTTTCACAAGAGTGTTAAGGAAAGCTCGGGTGCCAAGGGAGGGTCATGACAAAACAGGTAAAGGCTTGTAACATGGTTATCAAATGAGAAAGGCTAGAGGCTCAAAGGGGTTGACTAGGGATAATGACATTGGTTGGCAATAGAAAACTCAAACGGGCCAAGGAGATCTTACAATCACTTCCCAAACCAAGCAAAACTTAGGATTTTGCCTTGAAACACATTCGGGGCAAGTTCTAGACCCTTCGCACGGATACTTGGACTAGAAACAATTCATCTCACCCCTCACGCAACCGGATTGTAAAAGAGGATAGAGTCGTCGGCCCACAACGACCACATTCAAGTTTAAAGATTACCATTGTCCAATTAAACCACTTGATGATTGTCAAAGTCGACATAGGAGTCACAAAGTCACTAACTAGAGCTATTTCTTTCAAAAACCTTGTTTCTAATCATAAGCACGTAGTTAAGTGTGTTGGTTCCAATTGAAGCATGGCTGAATCTTGGAGCATGACTTAATTAGGTGTTTTTATTTATTACTACTACTATTATTACCTAAACACAAAAACAGACTCATTCCCTTAAGAAGGTTGTCATGCCATCCATTGTTGGGACGAGTCACCCAGTTCACACTAAAACTACCTTTGGAAAGAACCGTGACATTAAGTAAACCAAAGGCTTATTATCGACTAAAACATAAAAAGAAACTACTAAGCGAAACAAAAGCTAATACACTACTAAAATATAAAAAGAAGCTAATAAGCACAAAGATAAAGAAGTTAATGAAAAAACTACTAAGGAAAAAATGAATCTACATATTAAGAGAAGAGAGAAGATATATACATAAAAATAACAAAAGAGAGAATATCATTAAATTATTATAGGCCAAATATATCAAAGTACCAAACGTATCAAATAAACTCAACCC
>MCJB01002558.1:134028-154817 GCA_002018475.1 Nicotiana obtusifolia | reverse complement strand
CCCCCCCAAATAAAAGTAAGCATTGTCCCTAATGCTTAGCAAAATAAAGGTAAAAGATGGAAGAGTGAAGAAAACTCCCTATGGCTCCTTGGACATTTCTTTGTCCTCAACAGTGTCATCGTCCTCAGGATCAGCCAACTGAAACTCATCATCCCCAACTCTAGGTGTGGCTGGGTTGGCGAGCATCTGATGCACTGCCTCAGCAATGTCGGCAACAAGGTTTGGCACTTCAGACTGGCCAATTGGTTTCACCGTTACAGATGGTGCTATAGGATCCAGGGCGGAATCGTGTGGGTTAAGAAGCATGTCAAAGGGGAGATCTGCGGCTGTAGCAAGCCTGGTCACCTATCTCCGGAGCTTTTCCACTGA
The DNA here is from genome assembly GCA_002018475.1 of Nicotiana obtusifolia. Classification (NCBI taxonomy): domain Eukaryota; kingdom Viridiplantae; phylum Streptophyta; class Magnoliopsida; order Solanales; family Solanaceae; genus Nicotiana; species Nicotiana obtusifolia. Next base: position 154,448 of record MCJB01002558.1, on the reverse strand, counting down.
CTTCTTGCTGGTCTGAGCCTTTTTTATCTTTTTTACTTCCTTTCCCAGCTCTTTAATCACTGACCCATGTTTTACCAAGGCGTCCATAATAGTCTTTTGGTTCTCCAATTTTTTTTTTAATGCCTCCTCAAGGTCAGAAGGAACATGTGATGCCTGTGAGGTGGACTGCACTGCAACAGTGTTGGACAAGTCAGACAACTTTACAATGGATGTCTGCATTAAGTTTTGGAGACTCGCCAATGTCTGGGAGACTTGCAGTGCAGATATTGGATGAGGAGGAACGGGCACTGGCTTCAAAGACGAGGTGGGATATCTGGTAGGAGCTGCAATAGGGGCTGTGGAGGAGGGCGGAGGCATAGCTGTGGCACTAGAGGAAGGCTCGGCTGATATGGATGGAACATTAGCTGCCTTAACTACCATAGCTGGCTCATTAGACCGGGCCGCGGTGGTAGGAGGTTGAACTTTCTTCTTCGGATTGTTCGCATCCATCAGTGAATACCAAGTAAACGGCTTCATCAGCCTCACCTTTGTTTCATAATCCCTCAGCTCTACCCTTGCATCCGTGAGATATTATGTAATAGTTTTGGATGTGGGTAGGATGAGTCAACTTGCTGAGCAATCACTGAGATGTTGGTCGACATCACGGCACCCACATTGATAGGGTACCCAGCCATAATAGAAGCAACCAAAACTGCCCGAGGAATCGGAAGGTGAGTGTCATTTGGCTCGGGTCCAGTCTGCTGTAGACAAAGGTTTTCCACCCCTTCGCCTCGAAACTCAGTGTGTTCCAGTGGATAGAGCCCCATCAAGAATCCATGGCGGTGGTGGCCCTGGTACTACTAGAATCTCCGCTAGCTAAAGTCGGACTACGTCTCCCATTGCACACTTCTCCAAATACTCCTTCGGCTCAACATCGTCGAAGCCCAACTACGTGTTAAGTGTATGCTAATCAAACCTCACTTTGTGGTTATGCACTTTGGTCACCTTTGTCCCTTTTTTGATATGCGTCACATTGACATAGAATTCCCCGACAAGGTACTCTTTGGCATCTACTACACTCTGAGTGAAACATATCCACCCCTTGTACTCCCTGAACTACCTCAAAACGGCTGGATTGTACTTCTCTAAATCTTTCAACAGAAATTGGCGGTCAAGGATTAGCGACCTCGTTGGCCACCAGGTACGAAAGCTGGTGAAGGCAGCCAAGCTAATAATCGATCCTCCCAAACCACTTTCTTCTTAGACCTTTCGAGGCCGGCAGCTGTAGCATCTTCCCTTCTGCCATTATCGGGGATATCATGAACTTGAACATCCTGCGCCTCAAGGACTGGTGTAGCCGATGGCTCAAATGCCATACTAGTACTCTCCAATCCTTCGGATGTGCTATGAGATGAGGATCGTTCATTCCTAAGCTGGTATCTACCTGGCAACCTCAACTGTACGGCCGACTGCTCCTGAACAGAGGCTGAGTTGCCCTCTGATGCTTCCCTAGACGGGACATATGTGCTCGTCTCGAAGAGAACTACACCTGTCCCTCTACCGGCTGTAGCTTTCTTTGTAATTGTCTTTTGTTGGCATAGGGGTAAGACCTCTTGCCTCGACCGTGAGAAGGTTCCCCTCTTCCTTTAGATGTGTGGCCGCATCCTCTAGATCGAACCATTGTGTGTATCAAGCAAAAGCCATTGTTAGCTGCAATTCAATGTTCAGCAATACACAGAAGATATGCAAGTAAGTTGTAAACCAGAAGACACATTGAGGGTACACAGTTAGAACATGCTTGCAGGGAAATGATCTGCCGTCAGCATATTTTTTCTCGCGGCCGTAAGTGAGGACTTGCGGACCGCATAATTTTGTTGTGCGGCCGCAAAAGTGAAGTGCGGTCCACACAATTTCACTTTCGGCCGCACCTCTGAAACCCAAGAGATTTCAGCCATCTGATTACAGAGAAATGGCTGATGTGCGGCCGCAACATGATTTATATGGTTCGTAAAATTAGATATGCGGTTGCACATTGGGGTCAAAAAGTATAGACCCTCTGATGACAGTCAACATGCTATTTTGCGGCGGCGACTGGAATTTTATGAACCATACATTTTATCTTGCGGCCACAAAATGAGTTCTTAATTAAGTTTCCCTAAATTCCACATTTGTGGACCGCACAAATTCAAGTTGGGCAGCATAATTCAAAAGTTATGTACAGTTCAATTTTTTTTTCTATCTAGGTCTTGCAATTTTATGCACAATTTGTCATGGCAACATCATAGAATTATCAAAATATGTCAACCCAGTCCCCATAGAGAATGTATTAGTTAACCCATTATAGATTTACCCCACATTGATACACAATGAATTCTAATTACAAAAGGCCTAAAAAGGACTAAAATCTACAACTTAAAATAAAAAGATTAACAAGAAATTGAAGCATACCAGATGAATGAGTGTAATGAGTGACTGATCACAGCTGTTGTGTGTGGAGACATATGAAATCACCAATAAATGTTTAACAGAGGAATATTTTTATGCTCAAAGAGTGAAACACGTACCAAATGCCCCTATTCCTCTATTTATACTTTTTGTTTACAAAGAGAAAGAAAAGCGAGTGCGGACGCACATTTTCATGTGCGGTCCGCACAATTTTGTGTGCGGCCGTAGATTCCAAGTTGCGGCCGCAGTTTTCATATGCGGTCGCACATCAACCTTTTCTCTACAGGCTAAACTTCAGAGAGTTGGTATTTTCACCCTCTAATTTGTGTGGTCCGCAAGCTAATCATGCGGCTGCAATATTCTTTTGCTGCAACAACCAAAAAATATGCAGTCCGCAATTCTTGCAACACTTAACCAGATTTCTGTCCACTATTCCTGTAAGTCACACTCACCCGTGTAGCACACTTCAAATCAAGTTAGAATAAAGACAACACATAACTACAAAAGGTTAATGAAAAGAAGCATAGGTTGCCTCCCAAGAAGCGCCTGATTTAACGTCGCGACATGACGCAGAATACCATTAATTGAAATGAATGACCGCCACGACATGGTTATCTCCAATATTTCCCAAGTAGTGCTTCACCCGATGACCATTGACTCGGAATACTTCATTGTTTTTGTTCTTCAAGTCTAATGCACCAAAAGGTGTCACACCCACAATTTCAAAAGGACCACTTCATTTAGACTTTAGCTTCCCGGGAAACATCCTCAACCTTGAGTTAAACGACAATTCAAGATCGCCCACATTGAACTCTTTGTTCCAAATGTAATTGTCATGAAGATATTTCATCTTTTCTTTGTATGCGGAGGAACTTGCATAAGCATGGTACCGGAACTCATCTTATTCATTCAAATGTACAACCCTCAAGTTAGCGGCTACATCCCGATCAAGATTCAACTTCTTTAGAACCCACATGGCCTTGTGCTCTAGTTCAACCGGAAGATGACAAGCTTTGCCGAACAACAACCGATATGACGACATCCCGATAGGTGTTTTGTAAGCCGTACCATAAGCCCATAATGCATCATCAAGCTTCTTGGACCAATCCACCATCCGATTAGCATTCACTGTTTTGGATAAGATACGCTTTATCTCCTGACTGGAGACTTCCACTTGCCCACCAGCTTGTGGGTGATAAGAGGTTGTGATTTTGTGAGTAAACTTGATAAGCAAAGTGCAAAAGACTTGTTGCAAAAAATTGACCCCCATCACTTGTAATAGCACGTGTGGTACCAAACCTTGTGAAAATATTCTTCTTCAAGAAAGCCACCACACTTCTCGCCTCGTTGTTGGGTATATCAATGACCTCAATCTATTTGGACAAATAATCAACCACGACCAAGATGTAGGTGTTTCCACAAGAACTCACAAAGGGCTTATGAAGTCAATACCCAGCCGTTGACATTCATCACATGTCTTCACTAGCTCACTTGCATCCTTGTAAAGAGTGGGCCAATAAAAGCTGCAACTAAGCACTTTGGCTGCCGTTCTTGCTCCACCATGGTGACCGCCATATGGCGAAGAATGACAAGCCCCAAGAATTTCACCTTGCTTTTCTTCCAATACACATCTTCTAATCACCCCATCCGTACAAATCCAGAAAAGGTATGATTCATCCGAATAATAATCTTGACAATCCTGTTTGAGCATCTTTCTTTGGTTTGAAGAGAACTCATCCGCAATGATTCCACACACAAGAAATTTGCAAGATCCGCAAACCATGGCACATCTTTCATTGAAATAGTGGAGAGTTGCTTATTAGGGAAGGAGTCATTGATTTCAAGGCCATCATGTGGCCTACCCTCCTCCTCCAAACGAGACAAGTGGTCCGCCACTTGGTTTTCACTCCCTTTTCTATCTTGGATGTCAATATCAAACTCTTGCAACAAAAGCACCCATTTCATCAACCTAACTTTGGAGTCCTTCTTGCTCATAAGATACCGAAGCGCCACATGACCCATGTGGATAATGACTTTTGCACCGATCATGTATGGGCCAAACTTCTCAATTGCAAACACAATGACAAGGAGCTCTTTCTCCGTAACGGTATATTTGACTTGGGCACTATTCATATTCTTACTAGCATAGTAGACCAGATGAAAAGTTTTGTTGATATGTTTCCCTAAAACAGCCCCACCCGCTACATCACTTGCATCACACATGAGTTCAAAAGGGACTCTCCAATTTGGAGCGGCGATGATCGGAGCAGTTGTCAACTTGAACTTCAACAATTCAAAAGCCCTCATGCAATCATCATTGAAGTTGAACTTAGCATCCTTCTCATGAAGCTTGCACAAAGGGTTCACCACCTTAGCGAAATATTCGATGAAATGCCGGTAAAACCCCGCGTGGCTTAAGAACCTTCGCACACCCTTTACCAAAGTTGGAGGTGGAAGTTTAGAAATCACCTCAATTTTTAATTTGTCAAATTCGATTTCATGCTTTGAGATTTTATGGCCAAGGAAAACACCTTCCCCCACCATGAAATGGCATTTCTCCCAATTAAGCACCAAATTTGTTTCTTCACATCTAGCCAATACTTTATACAAATTTGCAAGACAATCATCGAAACAATTCCCAACTACCGAGAAGTCATCCATGAAAACTTCAAGGTAGTTCTCCACCATGTCCGTGAGATAGCCATCATACACCTTTGAAAAGTCGCCGGTGCATTGCACAAACCAAACGGCATCCGCTTGAAGGAGAAAATGCCATAGGGACATGTAAAGGTTGTTTTCTCTTGATCTTCTGGAGCAATAAGAATTTGGTTGTAGCCCCAATGTCCATCAAGAAAGCAATAGAAAGCACGGCCGGCCAATCTATCAAGCATTTGGTCTAAGAAAGGAAGTGGAAAGTGATCCTTCCTTGTGACTTTGTTGAGCTTGCGATAGTCCATACATACCCTCCATCTGGTCACCGTTCTTATAGTAATCAACTCATTCTTATCAGTGGTGACCACTGTCATGCCCCCTTTCTTTGGGACACATTGAACCGAAGAAGTCCGCGAACTATCAGAGATGGGGTAGACCACCACGGCATCCAATCACTTGATAATCACTTGATCTTATGCATGCAAAAGATGGGGCTTATCACCCGAATATCCGTCAATGTCCACCCAATAGTCTTCTTCCACTTGTGTAGCACCGCCAATGTGGAATCTTCCTGCACGTTAGTCAAACAAGAGGAAAGAATAACCGGTAGAGTAGAACAAGGGCCAAGAAATTCATACTGAAGATGTGGAGGAAATGTCTCCACTCCAAGGTGGGAGGCTCTTCAATAGAAGAATTTTTAGGAGGAGTTGTCCTATTTTCAAGATCCAAAGATTATTTTCGGGGTGCATAGTCGTACGACCCCATTCCTTGCAAAGAGTTCACACATTCCATGAAGCCATCCATCTCTTCATCATCAAAGTTGAGCAAGACGGCCTCTAACATATCACCAACATTGATTGTAGCACTTGTGTCATCAATAATAACATCGGTCACCAAGTCAACAAACGAACACACCTTATTGCTATTTGGTTGCCGCATGGACTGAACCCATGGAATACTAATTTTTCATCACCAACCCAGAATGTAAGCTCTCCGGCTTCAACATCACAAAGAGCCTTCGCCGTAGTAAGGAAAGGTCTCCTAAGAATAATTGGCACTTCATGATCAATCTCATAATCTAGATTGACAAAATTCGCCGGAAGAATGAATTTATCAACAAGAACCAAGATATCTTTAATTACTCCCAAAGGCCTCGTCATATTACGATCGGCCATTTGCAATCTCATAGAGGTGGGCCTTAGTTGCCCAATCCCAATGTTTTGAAAACCGAATAGGGCGTTAAATTGATACTTGCCCTAAGATCACAAAGAGCTTTATCAAACTTGGCACTACCAATTGTATAAAAAATCGTGAAAGCACCGGGATCCTCTAACATAGGAGCCATTGAATACACAATTTCACTCACTTGATGAGTGACTTTGATAGTTTCAAAATTCATTGACCGCTTCTTTGTCATGAGATTCTTCATAAACTTGGCATAACCGGGCATTTATTCCAAATCTTCAACTAATGACACATTAATTGAGGGACTCTTCATCATTTGAATGAACTTATTGAATTGATTCTCACCATTTTGCTTGGCACGTCTTTGAGGGTATGGAGGTGGAGGCTTAAGAAATGGTGTCTTAGCCTTTTGCACTACCGGCTCCGGTATGTCAAAAATGTGATCCCTAGATGAGTTCACCTCCTCTTGAGTATCTTCTACACTATCATCAATATCACTCCGAACTTTATCATTAGGTTGCAGCACATTGTTCTGGGTCTCTTCTTGTTGTACCACTTGCTCATCATCCACAAGTTGCCTTTGACTTGAGGTGGGTGCATTCCCATCTCTTCCACTTCTTGTAGTAATGGCCATGGCATGCCCCTTGTTGTTTCCACCCTTTGGGTTTACTACCGCGTCACTTGGTAGTGCCCTCTTAGGACAAGAATTTAGAGCTTGAGAGATTTGCCCCATTTGAACTGCTAGGTTGCGGATTGATGTGTTGTGTGGGGCAAGTTGGGCATCCGAATTGTCATTCTTTTCCATCATTTGCTTGAACATATTTTCAATATGCCCCATCTCGTTGATTGAAAAACTTGAACCATGGGAAGGATAAGGAGGTGGGTCGCTCGGTTGTTGATACATTGGGGGCCTTTGAAAACTCGACCCCTGGTTGCGTTGATTGTTGTTCCATATGCCTTGATTGTTAACCCCCCCCCCTATTTCCTTGATTATATCCACTTCAATTTCCTTGATTATTGTAGTTATGCCAATTCCCTTGATTGTTGTTTCCGCTCCAATTGCCTTGATTGGTTTGAGGTTGCCATTGTTGTTGGTTTGGCCTTGAAAGTTGTTTCTTTGCCCTTGAAAGTTTTTCATCTATTGCACTTCCTCCTCTTGTTCATTATAGGAATCATCTTGCTCAAAACAACTATCTTCTTGCACATAATTCTCCCCTCGATTTTGCACTTGTGGACCCTTGGTCCTCCTCTTGTTCACCATCATGTTTACTCCCTCCATGGCATTGACTTGCTTGGGATTTTGCACTTGATTTAGTTGGGCCTTTGCTAGTTGCGTCATGGCGGCTATCAACTCGACAATGGCTTGCCCATGGTCATGCAACTCTTTGTAAAGGTGGATCATGTTTGGGTGACCCTGTGGAACATTGGCCTGGGATTCCCAAGCCGATGACGTTTCCGCCATCTCATCCAAAATCTCACATGCCTCCGCATAAGGCGTAGTCATGAAGTTCCCATCGGCAAGTTGATCAACTACACATTGGTTGATTATGTTAATCCCACGATAGAACGTTCGTTGAACCATGTTCTCCGTCATATCGTTGTTGGGACATTCCTTAACCATTGTTCTATAACGTTCCCATATCTCGAGTAATGGTTCATTCGGCTCTTGCTTGGATGCCAAAATCTCATCTTGAAGTGTAGCCATGTGCCCCGGAGAGAAGAACTTAGAAATAAACGTTTCTACCTACTCATCCCAAGTGTGAATGGAATAGTTTGGTAAATGTTCCAACCAATCTAAAGCTTTCCCCCGTAGAGAGAAGGGAAAAAGCCTTAGCCTCAATGCATCCTCAGAGACATTTTTTTGTTTACTCCCCTAACAAGTATCCACAAACCCCTTCAAATGTTGGTATGCATTTTGAGTTGGAGCACCGATGAAGAAACCCCGTTGCTCAAGCAAAGTGCATCACATTGGTGATTTGAAAGTTGCCTGTCCAAATATGGGGAGGGACTATTGCACTTGCATATCCTTCATTGGGTAATATCCGGTGTGGAACCGCTCGTGGTGGACATAGGGGTGGAGCGGGGACATTGTCATGAGGCACTCGACCTCTTCTATTGGCTTGAGGTTCAAAAGGAACCTTATAAACTTGCTCATCCTCGACGTCCACATCCCCCAAAGGCAAATTTCCAAGCTCATTGTTTGCCATGGTTGTACCTACGATTTCTCACAAAAGTTAGTAACACGGAAGGAAAATAAGATATTCCAATAACACACCCAAATATATAGCTAAAACCGTTTTAACTCTATGGCAACGGCGCAAAAAATTGATCCACGTCCAATCCGCACTCAATAGTGAGTGGAAACGGTCATTGTAAGAATAGTACCCAATAAGAGTCGAGGTCGATTTCCACAGGGAGTTACTAGGGGTTGTTAGGAGTATACACTTCACGAAAGCGAAAGGAATTGCTAAACTGCACTTCCACAACAACTTTTGATTTCTAATTCTAATTTTACTCTAGCAATTATAAGCTAAGAAAAGAAACTAGAAGCGAATCGGTATTTTTGGTGTTTTTCCAAATAGTTTAAATGCGTAGGGATGTGACCATAACCTAGGTGTTTGCCTAATGGGATAAAGACGTTCATGCTTGTTTTGTTGATTGGGGTGTATTATAGCTCTCAACTCTAAGTTATCCACTCAATAACTCTTGGTCAGAAATGATTCTTCCAATTTGGCTTTCTCAAGTCCAAATGGTTATCAACCAAAACCATTGATAAGAGCTCGAATTGGGTTCTTACTATCTCTAGTTTGAACCCTTTAATTAGGTTAATCAATCTCTCGATTAACCCAATTCCTTGTTAGGTACGTTATCCTATACTAGGTCTCTCTTTCTCAAGTAAAGACTAAGTTAAATAGGCATGAATCAATGCTTGCAACCATTAATTCCGAAACTGATGCATGAACTAAGCTAAATAATCAACACTCAATCATAAATAAGCACTAAATTAATTACCCATAAGGTTTACACACTAGGGTTGGGTCACAACCCTAGTGAAAATCTAGCTACTCATAATGGAATTTGCAGAAAATAAAGAAGAAAACTAATTAAACTGAAGATTAAATGATGAAATCTAATATTAAAATACTCAAATAAGCAAAACTTCCTAAAATAGCTAAAAGAAATGGGTACAACAGCTTTGTATGTTCAAACTTGACCTAATTTTGTGAAACTCGTCTATTTATAGGGCCAAAATTCGCGGACAAATATGCCCCACAGGAGGTTCTGCAGCTGCATGATTTCATGTGTGGTCCGCAGATTTCTTCACTTGGCAGGAAGGAGGTTTCTGCGGCCACACATTTTTGGACTGCGGTAGCAAGGAAAACTTCTGCGGCCGCATAATTCTTTTGCGATCTGCACTTCACAAAGGCTTCAGGACTTTTTCTTCTTGCATATTCTCCGAACTTTGCGTCTTTGTCAGTAAAAGCCTGGTTCTGCGGTCAATTCCTGTGCGGTCCGCACATCGCTGAATGTTTTGTTGAATTTTGCTTCTTGGTTTGTGGCTGCAGATGGAATTCTATGGTCTGCAATTTCTTCTGTGGACCGCACATTAGTGCTTCTGCGCCCTTTATTACCCTTGTACTTCGGAACACTCCTTTTTGAGTTAGATTTCATCTTGATAGACCAAACTTCCGGCATTCCTCCAATTTGCACAATTTCATTAGTTTCGGGAATACAATTCAATACTTTCGGACTAAAACAAAAGCTAAAAGGTGCTAATAAGTAGTCAAAATCCCCAATTATCAACCTGCTCCCCCCCCTCGCACCTGCGGGACGGCATCTGCGGGTAAGCCCATCGCTTCTACGATCAGCAGCCACATTGCCCAGCTCCGTTTTTGCAGAACACTTTGCGCACGAGTGCGTCTGCTTTTGCGGATTTCTCCGCCGCACCTGCTTTCTCCTTTTACACACGTGCGTGCAGCAAGCTGTTTCTGCAGCTCCGCACCTACGGCCAATCCTTCCGCAGCTGCGATGGCACTAGACCCGAAGCACTTCAGCATATCTTCTAAGTCGAATTTCGATCCGTTGACCATGTGAAATCCACCCGAGGACCCCGGGACCTCAACCAAACATACCAACAAGTCCAAAAATACGATACGAACTTAGTTGAGGACTCAAATCACATCAAACAATATCAAAAACATAAATCACACCCCAATTCAAACCTATTGAAACTAATTAATTTCCAACTTTTACAATCGATGCCGAAACCTAACAAACCAACTCCGATTGACCTCAAATTTTACACACAAGTCAGAAATGACACAATGAGCCTATTCCAACTTTCGGAACCAAAATCCGAGCCAGATAACCACAAAGTCAACTCGGTAAAATTTCTTAACTCTCCAATCTTGAACTTTTCCACTTTTCGTCAATTCAAGGCAAAGTCATCTACGGACCTCCAAATCAATATTCGGACACACTCCTATGTCCAAAATCACAACATAGAGCTATCGGAACAAACAAAATTACACTCCGAGTCAATAACACTTAACTCAACATCCGTTCAACTCTTTCAAATTAGGCCTCCAACCTTGGGACTAAGTGTCCTAGTTCATTTCGAAACATCCCCGGAACCAAACCAACCACCCCAGCAAGTCACATAACAATAAACACATGGTAGGGAATAAATGGGAGAACGGGCTAAAATACTCAAAATAGTAAGTCGGATTGTTACATTCTCCCCTTCTTAAACAAACTTTCATACTCCAACAGGTCTAGAATCATCCGTGGAGTCTCAAATAGGTGTGGATATCTGCTTTGCATCTCCCGCTCGGTCTCCCGAGTAGCCTCCTCGACTGGCTCACCTCTTCCTTGCACCTTTACTGAAGCTATATTCTTTGACCTCAACTTTTGAACCTACCGATCCAAAATGGCCTCAAGCTCCACATCATAAGTCAAATCACCATCTAGCTGAATCGTGCTGAAGTCAAAAACATGAGACGGCAGTGTCAAAATACTTTCGGAGCATGGAACCATGAAATACTGGATGACACTCGATCTAGGTGGCAATGCAAGCTTCTAAGCCACCTCCCCAACCCTCTCAAGCACCTCATAGTGACCAATATATCGAGGGCTCAACTTGCCCTTCTTCCCGAACCTCATAGCGCCCTTCATGGGTGAAACTCTGAGCAATACCTTCTCTCCCACCATGTAAGCAACATCACGAACTTTCTGATCGGCATAACTTCTGTCTAGACTGTCCCCGGAGAAGCCGATCCTGAATCAACTTAACATTGTCAAAAGCATCCTGAACCAAGTTAGTACCTAATAGCCTAGCGTCACTCGACTCAAACCAACCAACTGGAAACTGACACCGCCTCCCATACAACACCTCATATGGAGCCATCTGAATGCTCGATTTGTAACTGTTATGGTAAACAAACTTTGCAGGCGGTAGAAATAGATCCCAAGAACCTCCAAAATCTATGACACAATCGCGTAACATATCCTCCAATATCTGAATAGTGCACTTGGATTGTCCATCCATCTGAGGGTTAAATGTTGTACTCAACTCATCCCACATGCCTAACTCTCATTGCATTGCTCTCCAAAACTGAGATGTGAACTGCGTGCCCCGATCTGAAATAATGGACATCGGCGCATCGTAAAGGCGAACAATCTCGCATATATAGATCTCAGCCAACTGCTCTGAATAATAGGTAGTCCCAACTAGAATGAAATGTGCGGACTTAATCAACTGGTCCACAATCACACAAATAACATTAAACTTCTTCAAAGACCGTGGGAGCCCAACTATGAAGTCCACGGTGATACGCTCCCACTTCCACTTCGGAATCTCAAGCCTCTGAAACAAACCACCCGGCCTTTGATACTCATACTTCACCTACTGACAATTCAAGTACCGAGCTCTAAACCCTACTATGTCTTTCTTCATCCTCCTCCACCAATAGTGTTGCCTCAAGTCCTGATACATCTCTGTGGCACCTGGATGAATCAAATACCGTGAACTATGAGCTTCCTTAAGAATCAACTCACGTAACCCGTCTACATTGGGCACACAAATCTGACCCTACATCCGCAACATCCTATCATCCCCAATAGAAACCTCCTTGGCATTATCGTGCTGAACCGTGTCCATAAGGACAAGCAAATGGGAGTCATCGTACTAACACTCTTTGATGCGACGAAGACCGAGAAACCACACAAGCTAAAACTTGACTAGGCTCCGAAACATCTAACCTCACAAACCGATTGGCCAAGGCCTGAACATTTGATGTAAGCGGTCTCTCGCCAATAGAAATAAATGCAAGCCTACCCATACTCATCACCTTCCTACTCAAGGCATCGCCACCACATTGGCCTTCCTGGGATGATATAGAATGGTAATATCATAGTCCTTTAGCAACTTCAACCATTTCCGCTACTTCAAATTTTGATCCTTTTGCTTGAACAAGTGTTGGAGACTCCGACAACCTAAATGGAGCACCCTTCTGGATCAACCTAAAAAAAGGCGCCGCAGGACGAGAGACCCTCCACAAAGCAACGATAATATCCGGCCAAGCCGAGAAATCTCCGAATCTCAGTAGCTGATGACGGTCTGGGCCAACATGGAACCGCCTCTATCTTCTTCGAATCCACCTTAATCCCCTCACTAGATAACGCATGCCACAAAAACGCAACTAAATTGAGCCAAAACTCACACTTGGAGAACTTGGCATAAAGCTTCTCCTCCCTCAACCTCTATAGTACAATCCTCAAATGTTGTGCATGCTCCTCCTGGCTACGCCAATATACTAAGATATCATTAATATATACTATGACAAACGAATCAAAATATGGCTAGAATACACTGGTCATCAGTTGCATGAATGCTGCTGGGGCATTGGTCAGCCCAAAAGACATCACAAGGAACTCGTAGTGACCATAGCTAGTCCTGAATGCCGTCTTTAGCATATCCAAGTCCCGAATCTTCAACTGGTGATAACCAGACCTCAAATCAATCTTAGATAACACTCTTGCTCCATGAAGCTGGTCAAATAAGTCATGAATGCACGGCAAAGGATACTTATTCTTAATTGTAACCTTGTTCAATTGCCTGTAGCCGATGCACATCCACATAGTACGATCCTTCTTATTTACAAACAGAACCGTTGCATAGAATCACCCAGCGGCGTAGATACATGAACAGGAGAGACAAAGAACTCACAGCGCATATCCAAATAACGAGAAGAATATGATGATACATATGAATAAGCAGAACGAGGGTCAAATAATATAAAAGCTTCCTTGTGGCATACTAAGACAATTCATATGATCACTACGTTGGAAGCAACAACCTCTAGCCTTGCAGGGAAAGAATAACATCGAGCCTGACCACCACCTAATTGGCCTACTCCTCTAGGGCGACCTTTAGCTGCTTGAGCCCCATCCCGAGCTGGCAGACCGGGTGGTGAAGTAACTGGTGCGGAAGTCACATCTTGACTCCTCTACTGTACTAGACCTCCCAAAAGACTGGGACAATACATCTTCACATGGCCAAACTCTCCACACTAAAAGCAACCCTGCTCTGACAATGGCGGTAGGTACTAAAGCGAACCCCAAGAATAAGAATAACTACTAAAGGGACCTGGCATAGATGAACCCGGAACTTATGGAATGCGAGATGAACTCTGAGTTGGGAGGGCAGAGAGAGATGACTGACTCAGACGGGCACTGTATGAACCATGGTTAGCTCACTATGAACATACCTCCTAGTGTAGCTACTCAAACAGCCTATGCAACTCCTCCCTGCAGGTCGGTGGTACAAACTTCTCAAGAAGAGAACGAAGAACTCGTGCCATGTAAGTGGTGCGGCACCGGTTGCCCTGCTCTGCTCATTGAGCTCCCACGATCTGAAGGCTGCACCCAACGGCTAAAAAGTAGTAAATGATACCCTACTAGTCTCCAGAATATCCCACGTGCAAAGAATCTGGTGGCTCCTATCCAAGAAGTCTTGAGCATCCTCTAACTCTACCCCATTAAATGATGGAAGCTTGAGCCTCCCAAACCTCTCGTCTCTCCTACTCCTCGTCACTAATAGAGACCCACCTAGGCCCGAAAAACTACAACCGACTGGGCAGGTAGTACCCAGGTGACTGAAGTCCTTACACTACCTGCTCTAAAGTACGGACGCGGGAGTCTGAGAACCTCCCCTGGTTTGAACTGAAACAGCCTAAGCAAGCCTATTGCATATAGTCAATATGCAGGCCAGAGCCTCCTGATGGCCTAGAATAACAATGGGCACAACTGGTGTCTGAGCTGGTCCTACCGGCTCAACCACATTTGGGATCTGCTCTTGAGCTGGAGCAACTGGTAGGTCCACAAGTGCTGCTCTAGCTGCTATACGAGCAACACCTCAGCCTCTACCCTAGCACCGGCCTCTCGTGGCCCTAGCTGATGGTTTGGTGGCCGTCCGCTTCGTCCAGTAGCACATGTCCTCACTATATGTGAGAGAATAGAATAGCAGAAGTTCAGTTCCCGGAATCAACAAATTCGCACGACAAGAACACAAGAAAGTGAAGTTTTTCGTAAGGGCTCAGCAACCTATTGAAGATAAGTACAGACATCTCCATACCGATTCACAAGACTCTACTAAACCTACTCATGATTCGTGAGACCTACGTAACCTAGGCTCTGATACCAACTTGTCACGACCTAAAATCACACATGTTGTGATGGCGCATATCACATTACTAGGCAAGCCGACAATTCACAAATAACCACGCATCTAGAAAGATAGAATCATAAAAATAAACTGAAGGAGGTCTGCGGACACCAAGGCTGCTACCTCAATAGTCTCCACCAGGAAAAGCTCCAAAGCTAGCAACCACCGTGCCCAGAAGTACCTGGATCTGCACATAAAATGCGGAGTGCAGTATGAGTACAACCGACACAATGTACTCAGTAAGTAATAAGACTAACCTTGGGCTCAAAAGTAGTGACGAGCTGAGATAATTACCGTCCAAATCTAGATTTATAGCCATACATATATGATAGGAAGAATGACAGTAATATCCTAGAGAGAACTCATAAACAGTTTGTACATAGTACAAAAATGTAGACATGCTTTTAGATTTAACAATTTAATCAACACAGATGAAATATGCCAAGTATAACTGATGTGAGGAATGTTACATCTATATATCTACATGTCAAATGTGCATGTCACATATAATGCATCACAATGATAACCTCACGTACTCACACACTCTGAGTACTTAATCTGACTATCCCAATTCTTACTCATCACACTCAGTCACTCAGAACTGTATGGTACCTGCGCTCACTAGTGGTATGTCAAACTTCGGAGGGGGCGGATCCTACCCAAGAGCTAATAAACCTTTTGCTGCGCGCAATCCGATCCTATCATGAATCAATAGTACCTACTATGGTGTGCAACCCGATCTCATTAATATCACTCATAATCAGGCACCCAATCTCACTCAGTCATCAATCTCTCCAGTCCTATGGGCTCACAACACTCGTGCCAATCTACCCAAAACAATGATACATAATGTAACAATGATTGATAATTGATACTGAGATATGATATGCAAATGATGAATGCGACTGAGTACATAACTGCAATTTAAGAAAATAACTCAACAACAAAAGAACGACCTCTATGGGACCCAACAATACCAGCATATAGCCTAGACGTGATCTCTATCATGAATCACAACTCAATTTCTCTAACACATGGAGTAAACATGAATAATATCAAGATTAGATGACTACACAGTACCACGAAATCAAACGAGTCACAATTACTATGGTGCACTCCCACACGCCCATCAACTAGCATGTGCTTCACTTCAACACCAACCACATAACACGTATTTTAGGGATTCATACCCTCATAACCACGTTTAGAAGTGTTACTTACCTCAAACCGTGCAAATCTCTACTGCAACAAGCCCTCACTAATCGGCCTCCGAAAGACTCGAATCTAGCCGCAAACAACTTAATATAACCAACACAAACTATAAGAATAAATTCCTTATGATAAAGCTAGGTTTTTTAACAAAAATCAAAAAGTCAACTCAAAAGTCAACCCTAGGCCTATGTTTCAAAATCCAACAAAATTAATAAAATCGGAACACCCATTCAATAACGAGTCTAAACATACAAAAACTTCCCAATTCCGACATCAAATCGTCATTCAAATCCCCAAATTTTACTCTCCAATCCCTAGTCCAAAATTCCCCAAATTCCACCTTAAAATCACATAATCTAGGTGGGAAATTCAATGGTTATTCAATATTAATAGGTAAAAATGGCCAAAAGGGTCTTACCACTTGAAATCTTGTGAAACCCCTTCTCACGAATTGCTTCCAACCGAGCTTGCAAAGTCCAAAAAAGAAAAAATCTCAGAATCCTTCAAATTAATACACTGAATTTTGCACTTGTGGAGTTAGGGGCCGCACCTGCGATTCGGGTTTTGCGGAGAAATCTTCGTTTCTGCGAATCCCTCTAAAGACCCGCTAGCACATATGCGGTCCCCCCCTTCGCACTTGCGGGACCACATTTGCGGGTAGACCCATCGCTCCTGTGATCAGCAGCCACACTGCTCAGCTCCGTTTCTGCGGAACACTTCGCGCAGGAGCGCGTTGGCTTCTGCTGATTTCTCCTTTGCACCTGCGCTTCCCAACTGCCTTTTCCTTTTATGCACCTGCGTACACCTAGCCACTTCTGCGACTCCGCACATGCGGCCAATTCTTCTGCAGGTGCGATGACACTAGACCTGAAGCACTTCAGCATATCTTCCAGGCTAAATTTTGATCCGTTAACCATCCGAAATCCATCCGAGGCCTCCTTGACCTCAACAAAATATATCAACAAGTCCTAAAACATGATACTAACATAGTGGAATCCGAAAATCACATCAAACAACATCAAAAACACAAATCGCACACCAATTTAAGCCTATTGAAACTAATGAATTTCTAACTTCTACTATCTATGCCGATACATGTCACATTAACTTCGATTGACCTGAAATTTTGCACACAAGTCTTATATGATACAACAGACCTATTCCAATTTTCGAAACCAAAATCCAAGCCCTATAACCATAAAGTTAACTCTCATTTAAACTTCTCAACTCTCTAATGTTCACTTTTCCATCTTTCGCCAATTCAAGCCAAAATTATCTACGAGCCTCCAAATCAATATCTGGACACACTCCTACGTACAAAATCACCACATGGAGCTATCGGAATCAGCGAAACTCCGTTCTGGAGCCAATTACACAGAACTCAACTTTCAGTAAACTCTTTCAACTTACGCTTCCAACCTTGGGACTAAGTGTCCAAATTCATTCCGAAACATCCCCATAACTAAACCAATCACCCCCACAAGTCACATAACAACAAACACAGGATAGGAAATAAATGAGAGAACGGGCTAAAATACTCAAAACAACCGATCGGGTCATTACATATATTGACCTATATAAAATATATATAAAGTGGATAAGAAAATCGTATTCCAAAAGATAAGCTGAGTATAAAGTGAGTTATGCATAAGAATAGCAAAATATTTTACAAAATATATGTGCAACAAAATGTAGTATACGAAAGAATAAAAAAGGATATTAAAGAATGGTATTTTAGTGTAAATTGAATAATATGAAAAGGATTGCACTTAAAGAATGCATGTTAAGTCAAAGTGTTTGGACAAAATCTTACTTTTAAGAATAAGCTTGAAGTAAAATGACTCATGATTAGAGTTTAAAAGTTTAGGTGGATGAGTACAACAAGAAAAACTTATACTAAAGGATTGAGAAAAGGGGGGAAGAATATTTATTTGCACATGAGTAGATATTGTAATTTGACCAAAGATTGTTAGAGGAATTATCTCAATGTATAATGCAAAGTAAAAAAATTATTTTGATGAATAAAGGATGATATACATTCATAGTAACACATAAACCTCAACATGAAATATATAATTAAATATGCACAAGAAAGTATACAAAATATGTGAGAGAGGTTGAATGCTTTGAAAAAGGTATGCTTTAATTAATGAAGTAAAATGTTGGGTTTTGACAAGCGAAATATTTGGATGGAGGATTGAGTTAAGGAATAAAATCACGAGAGTCAACTAGGGATTAACACCTTTGGGATAGAATATGTGAAATAATGTTTATTTTTGGAATGGTCTTGAAAAGAATGGTAGATGAAGCCTTTAACAAATACATGGCTAACAAAGAATCAGTCAAGGAATATGGACAAGCACAATGGTTGTATTCACATGAATCTACTGGATGAACAATGTGTAGAATATTCTAAACTCTGAGAAAATCTAACAAGAAGACAATTAATTATGCACAATTATATATAACTAATCATACTAAATATTAGTCACATAAATGAATTAATTATCATGGATTTGCACCAAGCATGTATCTATTTAAAGTGAAGTGTCTAGAGTAAGTAATTTATAGATGGAGTGACCTGAAAGTATAAATAAACATTATCGCACACATGTAACAAGATATACAGTTATCTTATAAAAATGTGATGCTGATGTAGTGAAAAACTAGTGTAAATAATTAGGTTCGTATCGATCCTCGTCAATAATCAAGTTGCAAATATGTATCTAATATTCCAGTTATAGATGCAAGCTACACACTTATTTGGCACACATGTTTAGTGTTCATTATTTAACTAGATATATTTTGTCCTAAGTGTTGTCATATATAAACAAATATCAAGCAAGCATAATAAAAGATATGATATCTACCTATGGTTTTACTTTACTTGTATTTTTTTCGGCTACATCCGGAAACGGGAAGTACGAAGTGGAAAAGTATGACGTGGATTCGTATTTGATTTTTTCCTTCAAACGTCGTCTTTGAAAGATAACTCCCGAGTAGGGTACCTTGCAAAGAAACAACGAAATATTAGTAAATAATATAACTATAATATATAAAGAATGCAAGTAAATGCATTTATTTTATTTTTTTGAAAGATTATCTGAAAATATTTTTTGAAGATTATTTTTTTTAAAATGGTTTAAAAATATTTCTTTTGAAAATAATTTAAAATAATGTAGGAGGCTCAGATATGTGTAATATTCGTCTAGACAAGAGAATGAGAACCGCCTTGGTTGTGTCTACGGTAGCTAATTGTGTCACCTTCCGAAGGGCTATTGGTTCGTCTGATTCTTGTCTTTTTCCTTTTTGATGTTTATCGTCATCGCCTCGTTATTTTAGTCCCAGTCCGAGGGTCATTCGGGGCATCGTCGCCTAAAAAATTTATTATCATCGGCCTATGCCCAATAGTCTAGAATCCTGTTCATTTTCGAGGCATCTGAAAATGAGGAATTCAACCAACCAAGAATCGTCAAAGGATTTCAGGCACAAGTAGCCACGGTTGTGATACAACATAAACGGATCAGCAACACAAAGGTAATGGTGCAGTTCCAAAAAGGTGTCCAAATTTCTTCGTTCACTAACATGTCAGAACACAAAGCCAGTGAAGCAAAATCTCAAAGCTGGTGACAAACTTCACAGTCAAGGCATCAGTCAACGAAAACAAGAGTTAACAAAGCAACAAGAAATCAGTAAAGTTGTGATCACAGGAATGTGCTTGAAAGCCCATAATTAAACTAGCCTGGCTATACAATTAAAAAAGAGCAAAAGAAAAAGGGGAATGATTGTCGTCGCTTGCCAGAAACAATGGCGAAAACAAAGGCGAACGCTGGTAGACATATGGGTCTGCTAGAAACATCAACATCTGGTTAGATCTGGAAGTTTTCAGCTAGGTCTGAGCAAAAACACAATCACTGGAAAAGTAGTAAGAAATCGGGGATGCTCGTCGTCGGCGCGATAGTGACGAGAATGGAGGAGCATAAGACATGGGTGAGGTGGGGTGGTCGCCATTGCTAAGCCATCACTAGCGACCAACTCCGGCGAGCGGCAGTGGGGCAGGCGAGAGAGATGATAGGACTTGGGCAGCTGATAGTCTCTCAAGATGATATGGGAGGGACGGCTGTAGATTTAAGAATGAGGGGAGTCATATGTAAATATTAGGGTTTTATTGGAAGTAAGAATCTAATGGACGTGTAGTGTAATATACAAGTGTGGGGGGGGG
>MCJB01002558.1:108080-133998 GCA_002018475.1 Nicotiana obtusifolia | reverse complement strand
GGGGGGGTTAGAAAACTTGGTGACAAAATTTTGTAAACTATTTAAGAAAATATATGGTCAAAATGTAAAGGTATAGTGTCACATCAAGTGATTGTCGTTGTCATGTCAAATCAATGTCTGGTAATACCAAATGTCTAGTTATGTTGGATGTTAATGGGACATTAATTTGACTGAACTTGATTCGTATTTTGAGATAAATTCTACTGGCTTCCGTGTAATTAATAGACTACGCCATTTAATAAAAATATTTATTTAATCAAGAAATTTTGTAGTATTTATTTAAAATTGTAACTACTACGATGATGTAGTAATTATTATTTTATTTTTTTAAAAGATAATAATTGATAGAATATCTTAATATTTAAAAATAGGACAGTCACCAATAAATTCTTTTAAAAGTGCACAAAAATGGTACTATTTAACTAATTTTAATAAAATGATAAACATTTCTATATTTTGTGAAAATGGGAATAATTATCAATAAATTGCATTAAAGCCAAATAATGTGTAAAAATTATATTTTAATTATTTTTTACTAAGAAGCCTACATAAGTTAATTTTAAAATACGGAGGGTCAGAATTGAGCGTCAACAGCAGCCCCTCTTTGACTGGAGATGATGTAAGGGTCACCGGGCAAAGAAATTCATACCATACTCAATTTGACCCGACATAACAGAGTGGGGAATGGGGAAGCTTTGATGATTGTGACCGAACTCTGGTGTTGAGTTGCCTACATATCTCGGGTGGCACGAGAATCATATCACATGTAGTTCTAGAATGCAGTTACTTACGGATTGCAGCCTCATGTAGTGGAAATCAGATGTTTGAGAATGAAAAGGTTCGTATAATCTCGACATTGCTTCGGCAATTGCCCTAGTGTCGGACTGTAGTAACATTGGGACGTGGATATTGGGTGGACGGATAGATTGATTGAATGGATTTTGATGTGGATGCGGCTGGACTCTTTGTTTAGTTTTCCTACATATCTCGGATATAACGAGAATCGGGATGGTTGTAGTTCGATAACCGATGGATGTTTTGATATTGATTTTTGATTATAAAATTGCCCCAACATAATGATGTGGTAACACTAGGTGTTTCATTTTGAGCATGGGGGTTCGGATTACCTACACACCTCATGTCAATGGAACGTAAGAACGATACTTGGGGACATGCCGTCGATTGCTATTGGAAAAATTGACGTTCGTCCTCAAAATCTCCCTAGTTTATTTGCTAGAAGATAATTCCACATTGTGTCGCCACTTTGATCAGTAGAGTTGACAAAGTGTGGACTATGCTTCTATTTGTTGGTGTTATGTGATAACGATGTGATTTTTTTAATGCATAGGGTCCCACGTTGATACTCCAATTCGAAAGGGATCCCGGCTAGATACCGTTCCGAAACTATCAGAGCACTTTGATTTTTGAAGGAAATTCGGGTAGCATACCGATCCGAAGAGATCAAAGCACTTTGAATTTTGAAGATAATTCGGGCTCTGTACCGGTCCGAAGCGATATCGGAGCACTTGGATGTAAAAAGAAAATCTGGGTTATGTACCGGTCCGAAGCGATATCTGAGCATTTAAATCTAAAATACCCATATTGGAAGATGGGCGCTTATAAAATTGAACTTGAAATAAAATTCCCATTGTTCAGGAGGGTGCCTAAAAAATTTGACTTTGAAATGAAATGCCCATTGTTCAGGAGGGTACCTGGAAAAGCAAGAAGCTATCTTTTTCTTTTATGTAAGAAATTTGATGAAGAGGGTTCTGCTAATGCGTAATTCCTATAGCTTCAAGTGATACGTCATGTATACCTAACTTCTACCAGATTTGTTCATTTTGCTTCACTCAAAGGTTTCAAATTCTTCCTAGACTCATGTTTCAAGAGCCCTCACCACAAAGAAAGTCCTAATTTTCACACATATTTGAAGTATTTTTTTTAGGACATTTTTGGAAATTACACTCACACTCACAAAGATATTCAATGCATGCTATTGAGATAGCATATGCTGGACATTTATGTGAGTATCCACTAATTTGAGAACACTTGGAATAGGATCATGTAGGCTTGGTTATCGGCTGATAATGTAGGCTTGGGGATGAATTAGTGATTCATTTGGGATAAAGAGTGACTAATCCCTACATGAGCACTGCACTGTGTCCGTGTCTTTAGAGTTTAAACCATGCTTCGACGCTTGATCTTGTGTGGCTGGATGTCCCTTTGTTTGCTTCGACTTCTTTTGAGCTTGTAGGAAGTTCTTCTTCCTTTTCCAGAGATTTTGTTTTCATCTTTTTTTTTTCTTTTGAAGTTTCTCCCGCTTTGTAGGATTTTCCCTTCATTTTGTTCGAGTTCCTACTCGTTAAATTTGTGGAGTTTTCCTCCTTTTGTTGGATTTTCATTGATTTTGCGGAAGTTCCTCCTTTTTGTTGAGATCCTCCTTTGAACTTGTGGAGTTTCACTTTTCTTTTCTTGAAGTGATGTCTCTGATTGTCTTGGACTTTGCATCTTTTGCCTTTTCACGTTTGTCGCCTCCACTTTGGTCTTCGTCCGAAGTTACACATTTTCAGTGCGCGCAAGGAGGTCGGGCCAAACAAGGGGTCATGCATTTGAGCACAAAACGGTTTTGTCTAAGATATGGTTGCCAAATTAAAAGGTTTAAGGCTTAAAGGGGGAACGCTAGGGATTAATGTTATTTGGTAGGTAGGAAAGGCTCAATCGAGTCAAAGAAGGCCTACAATCCTTTCCTAAATCAAGCGTTACTTAGGATTTCGCCTCAACAAACATTCGGGCCAAGTTCCAGATCTATAATGCGATGCAATGAATTTTAATCTAGGGTTACCTCGCAATGCACAAGGAACGATGAGGTTGGCTTTTTAATACCCTAACTGTAAGCATGAGATTTTTCAAGCGTCACTAAGGCATAATTGAGAGGTACCACAACAATGGCTTACCAGAAGTTGATCCTCTCCATCACACAAATTAATATTTGTTCTTTCTCATGCACACTCCTACTGTGTTGATACCAATCAAGTCAATATTTTGATCATATATATTTCTTTACATATTTTGTTTGATTTTCTATAAAGATATTTTTTATTCTTTTTTTTTGTGATTTTTGATGGATCGGACAATTCCCAAGGGAGAGTTCCCTTTTTTTTTTTACTTAATCATTTTTTTCTGATTTTGAAAAATGTGACCAAAACCGGAGGTTGCCTACGTATCTCGTTGGAATGAGAATCAGGTCAAGCATAGTTCAGGGAGGGTAGAAACAAATATTTTTTAGGTTTTCATGTCATTTAATTTTTTGAATAAAGAATTTCTTTGTGATTTTTGCCAAAGAGAATTGAATGTAAAACGGGCTTTGTAGTTACCGTTCCGGTCAATATTGGAGCGTTGAATGTTAGTCGGGGTTTGTAGTTATCATTCCGAAGTGATATCAGAGCATGGAAAGGAAAGAAAAATGATAGGTTATGTACCGTTCCGTATATGAGCATTAAACATTAAAGTAAAATGACGGGCTGTGTACCGTTTTGTATAGGAGCATTGATTGTTAAACGGGGCTGGGTACCGTTTTGTATAGGAGTGCTGACAGGAAAGTAAAATGACGGGCTGTGTACCATTCCGTATAGGAGCTTTGATTGTTAGTCGGGGATGGGCACCGTTCCATATAAGCGCGCCAGTAGGAAAGTAAAATGATGGGTTGTGTATTGTTTCTTATATGAGCATTGATTGTTAGACGGGAGTGTGTACCGTTCCGTATAGGAGCGTTGAATGTTAGACGGGTTGTGTACCATTCCCTATAGGAGCATCAACAGGAATGTAAAATCTCCGTACGATGGGGGAGACAAGAATTAAAAACCTCTGTATGATAAGAGTGGCTGAAATGTAAAATCTCCATGCGATGGGAGAGACACGGATTGAAAAATCTTTTCACGATGGGAGCATTGAATGCTAGACGAGCTGTGTACCATTCCGTATAGGAGCATTGACAGGAATGTAAAATCTCCGCACGATGGGAGAGACAAGAATTAAAAATCTCCGCATGATAGGAGTGGCTGAAATGTAAAATCTCCACACAATGGGAGAGACAATTCTTTTATTTTTAAAAGATGAGATCGAATCCGAGAAGGGTCCTTGATTTATTTTTTGAATTTTTTTTTTAATGTGACCAAACCCGAAGGTTGCCTATGTATCTCGTCGAAACGAGAATCCGGTGTAACGTAGATCGGGAAGGTTAGAGATGAAGGGGAGATGTTTTGGACTTTGAATTTCATCAAGGAAAGAGGGTAATATTTTTTGATTTTGATGTTGATGTCTCACTAGAAGACTTATGGAGAAGCAACAGAGGAATATATACAGATGTTTGATATATATATATATATATATATATATATTGGGAATGATCTTTTTGCAAAGATCTTCGATCAATTGTGACCAAGTGGCTAGGCTTGACCGATTCCTCAAGTTAAGGATGAGGAAAGCCAAACGCATTACAAGTTGCCTACGTATCTTGACACAAGGTCAATAACCAGTTACGCATAGTTCATGAAAATTGGAGGGTATGAGATGTATGGGTTTCAACGCCTCTTTTTACTTCCCTATTTTGAAGGAATTACAAAGTAACAACACTAATTGCATCAAAGACATGTATGAAGTGCAAGAGTATAGACAAACTCAGAGCGATGCCTCGTAGTGCCAGATTGTGCCCCAGCCGTTCCTTCGAACAATTACCTCGATGCCCCTGACTGTTTGTGAGACAGTTGTTGTGGTTGTCTCCCAATTGACTAAAGGGATGCTCTACTGTGACCTTCAAGCTGTCCATAGGAACCTTTTGGTGATCATCCCCGGCTATTAGGCGAGGCGATTATTTGATGCAGATATAGAAATATAGTGAGAGAAGTGTTGTCATTAAATGATGGAGTTAAGAATTGTAAGTAATAGTCCCCTGATTGCACAGTTGATGTTCGACAATATCTGATATCAGGTGTAGTTTCTCGTGCAGTCTTAAGATGATGCACCTTTACATTGTCCACAGGAACCATTTGATGATCGTACCCGATTGACGACTGGGAAAGATATTCTTATTTGAATATAGAAAGGTGGTGAGAGCAGCAAATGCATAAAAAAATGTGGATATACCTGCAAAACTCAGAGAAGAAAATGTAAGAGTTCCTCTTAGGTGAAGTTATAAAATTAAGAGGGTACAAAGTTGGACCGTGCAGCGAGCTATGTATCTGGTTGTGATCAGAAACACGATGTCGGCATTCATTGATGATTCCGTAAATTATGTTGTCCTTCCTGCGTCCAAAGAAAAAATTCTTAGTTCAAGGAGGTAAATTGATTTATGTTAACTCGAGGCTTCGCTTGTTCTTATTTATTTGTTCGAGTAGTGCGAGCATGACACTTCTCGGTGCCTGACTAACAGCTTGCCCCTATAACAAAATGGTTGACTTGTATTGAATCTTTGAAATTGGGAAGTGGGAGTGAACACCATGACTCCATAGCCAGATGTTTGAAGAAAGGACTTGCATCCCGTATACTGGGATTTAAGTCGAGTGAGGGTCAGAATATGATTGGCATGGTATTTTGATGTTTGGAATTTGGATGAAATTTGGTTGACACTCCCGGAGATTTTTGAGTTGAGAGCATCATCGCACTATTCCAAAAGAACTTCCCCAGTTTTCCATACCAAGGAATTTGTTTTGAAACAGTAGGGAGACCGAACCCTTTTGAACGGTTGCCTACGTATCTTGCCAAGGCAAGAGATAGGTCAAAATGTAGTTCATGCCAACTACTAGAACTAAGAGATCTGTATGGTTATCAAGAATAAGTTATTGTACACCGAGAAGAATTGTGATGATGAGAACTCTATAGTAGGTGGGTGGAGACTGGTAATGTCACACCCCGAACCTGGGCCTGGACGTAACACGGCACCCGGTGCCTAACTACACGTGACCGAACGAACCAACAGGCTGATTGAATCAACACGTGATATGATAACATACTGAATGCGGAAGATAAACTAACACATGCTACTATACTGAAAGAATTGAATTATATAAATCAATGTGCGAAAAAACACTAACATAAGTATGAAATTTATCTATAGCCAACATTACTTAACTTGAAAAGCATGTGACTCTGTTTAACTGTTACTCTAGTTTATGAAGCCTCTAATGAAGTACTGAAAACAATGACTATCTATAAATACTGAAAGACTGTAAAGTAATGATAATGCCTCAGAAGAACTGGGTCCCACCAAATTGCTGGTACGAGAATCCTAGCGCTCTAAATCGTCAACCTGTAAATCGTTACCTATACCGTGAGATGTAGGCCCTAGGTCAAAAGGGACATCGGTACATTTGAATAGCACTGGTATGTAAAGCAAGTGAAAGAAAGAACAATTGTTTGCACCTCACTCTCGGTCTTGATTCCAAAACAATTGTTTCCACCCATACTCATTCTTATAAGACTTTACATGCCAAAAAGGTCACATTAATACTCAATTAACGCATCCTCCACTAATATGAATTTATGGACTGTTACATTATCTCCCCCTTAGGATCATTCGTCCTCGAACGATTGTCCTTATTGTAACTACATCTAATTTTGTACCTTAACGAGATGATGGAAACATGTGAAAGTTGAACCGTCATGAACTCATGCGTATTAAACTGAATGAATACATGATTACTGAACTGCTGAGATACTGAACTGAATAGGTAATGAACTGGATGGCTACTGAACTAACTAAGTACTAAGTTCACTGAATGCCGAAGGACATGGAGATTATAATATAAGGTCTAAATGAGAAGGTTAGTTAACTTCAACATTTCTCCGAAACACCTGCCATCTAACAGAACATAGCACAAGCCTCACAGGGCATCATAATACGCTAAACATGAAATATAGTGATGTGCTGGAGAATTTCGGCACTTTTGATACTAATTGCTTATACTTTAGCTTGTTTTAAATGCAATTTTCCTTTGTACTTATGTAATTTTAGTATTTTTGCAGTGTATGAGGCATAAGGACCTAAGAGCATGGGAAAGAGTTCAAAAAGCCACAAAACGACAAGAAAAGAGCATAAAAGGCATCGCAAATGTAGATATGCTATCGCAAAACCCACATGCGAGCCGCATATTTCACACCGAGATCGCAGATCAAAAAAGATTTCTGGGCAAAGTTCAACGTCAAAAATGCGGTTTCATCTGCGATCGTATAACATGTTTGCGAGCCGCAGAAGTAACCGCAAACTAAACATGAAGTCTACTGAAGGAAGAAAATGCGATGCAAGATGCAGTTGCATTTCTATAATGCGGACCGCAAACCATGAATGTGGTGAAGGCGAAACTAGGGTTACAATCTGCGATGGCCATGTCTAAAATGTGGACCGCATGTCTGTTATGCAACAGAAATGCGGTCGCATATTCAACCTGAAAGAGCTGTTTTGTCCGATTTTTATCCCGATTTTTGGCCCTCTATAAATAGATTTACTGGGGTTTTGAGGGCTCAATCTTGTCTGACTTTAAAGCTACAATACAAGGCATTAACTTCCTCTCTGGAAGCTTTTGGGTCAAGAATCTTTCACTTTGTAAGCTTTATGGCATTTAATATTCTCTTGCTTTTGTATTTTGGTATGAGAGCTAACTTTAAATACTAAGGTTGTGGACCCTAAATGGGTTGTTAATGGGTGTTTATCATTGAATATATATATAATGGTTGGTCGACATTTATTTACTTCTCATTCTTCATTTATTGTTGGTGGTTGCAAACATTAACAAGTGCCATTAAATTCTTGCTTTGCCTGGGAAAGTGGGGTAGAATTTGGTAGAAGCAATACCAAAGACTCAACGCTTTAAACCTTGTTTAATAAAATCGCTTAGGAATAAGTGAATTTTATTTGGCATAAATTGATTGTTCTTAATTGCAACTCTTTTATATTTGAAAAAATCATAAAGAGGAAATACTACCTAAATATTGGAAAATATTGGGTAGTCATTTAGACATCATTTGCATATCAAAAGGACCTTCCATTAGAAATATATCATATTAACACCGGTAGCATTACACTTCATTAATGGGCACACAACCTTGGTTTCTTTAATCAAATTATCTACATTCTCAATATTTCAATTTGCCATCACCTAAAACCAAACTCAATTCATACTCTTGTTACCATTAATACATACTCTTGTTACGATTAACTGGATAGAATTACGACTTTAGTCGAGTAACAGACTAGTCAAGTAACCTTTTCACACCTATTCCCTGAGAGATTCGACCCCAACCTTGTTGGGTTATTATATTTGACATCGACCGCTTTACACTATTTATTAAAGTGTATTTTGAGCGTATCACATATACGTGAATATTGAACTAACATGGATATATAAATTACTAATTAGTGTGTGCTTTACTGTACGTCTTATTCTATTTTATCACAATTTGCTTGTTTCACTTAGTGTTGATAGGAAAACATGTCCGAATATGGCGAAGACTTGGAGGCAAAAATGGAAGAAAATCCTTTTACGGATATCGAGGAGTACATTGAGGACACAGATGCTATTGTACCTTCGGCCGTTGGAGCTGTTACTTTCAAGGTGGAACACGGTTTAATTCTTATGATCAAAGCAGAGGGGTTTTTCAGGAATTCCACTGATGATGATCCAACACAACATCTTAGAAATTTCTTGGGTGTGTATGCAATGCATAAACGGAACAATGTCTCTTATGATGCCCTAATGTTGAGATGCTTCAAGTACTCTCTAGCTGGGGACACAGGGAAATGGCTTGAAAATCTTCCTCCAAACTCCATTCATTCCTGGCCCGAACTTGTCTGAGCCTTCTTGTCTAAATGGTTCCCGCAAAGTAAGAAGTCTGAGCTCCAGGATAAAATCTTCTTTTTCAAGCAAGTACCGGGAGAACATCTACGTGAGGCATGGGATCGTTTCAAATTATATTTGGTGAGGTCTCCCAACCATTGTTTCGCGGATTCTATTTTGTTGGAGAAATTCTACATGGGCTTGGATCCGATGAACCAATCTATAGCCAAGAATGCAGCTGCCGGATCTTTCATGGACAAATCATTCGCAAGGGTGACACAAATACTTGACAAAATGGCAAAGCATAATCAAGCATGGCATTCCGAGGACACCACAGGTGGAATTACATATGGCTCTCCTTCCTTGAGCAATATGATCAAGGAAAATCAAGAGAGAGATCAAGTGATTGCAGGGCTTGCTACAAATGTCAATGTGTTGACAAAGATGTTCATCGAAAGACAAACGAAGAAGGTAAATGTGGTTGAGAATGTGCAACCCGTATCAAATGAGGATTTTGAGGAAGCAAATTATGTCAAAAACTCTCAAGGAGGGTATCAAAGGCAACAATACCAAGGTCAAGGACCACAAAATCAATGGAGGCCAAACCCGCAAGGGCAAGGCCACCAACAACGGCGAAATGACCAAGGTGGCTCAAACCAAGGAAATTGGAACAACAACAACAACTTCTCAAACCGGAGTTAAAATTCCTATGTTTCCCCAAAGGGTCAATATTCAAATCAAGGTTCCTCAAGCGAGTCTAAGTTGGAAAGTATGCTTGAACGGGTATTGCAAAATCAAGAAAAATTCGACACTTCTATGAGGAACATGACCGAGCTTGTTGGCTCTCATACTGCATCCATTTAAAAATTGGAGATGCAAATGAGAGACCTCTCTAGGGAGCAAAATCCAAAGAAAAAGGGAGCACTCCCTAGTGACACAATTGCGAACCCAAAGGGTAGTGGGAGTGGCCCAACTTCTCATGTCATGGCAATTATTACTAGGAGTGGGAAGGTACTACAAGGAGAGGGTGAACAAGTGGTTGAGGTAGAAGAGTTCGAGAAAGGGGTTGAGGTTGAAGAGCCAAGTGTTGTCGAAATTGAGAAAATTCCGGAAGATGTGCAAGTGCAAGAAGAGAATCGGAAAGTGGTAAAGGAAAAGGAAAAAGAGACACAAAAAATTCTTCTGCCTATTCCTAGAACTCCTCCTCCTTTTTCTCAAAGTCTTGTAAGAAGGTTTGATGATAGCAAACTCGAGAAGTTCTATGACATTCTAAAGCAATTATCAGTAAACATCCCATTCTTGGAAGCTTTTCAAGAGATGCCAGGTTTTGCCAAATATTTGAAAGATTTGATCACCAACAAGAGGACCACCAAGAATGAGGTGGTGAACATGACTCACCGGGTTAGTTCCATTATTGCCACAACCACCGTTCAAAAGAAAGAAGACCCGGGAGACTTTACTATTCCATGCACTATCAGGGCGCGTGATTTTGCAAGGGCCCTTTGTGATAATAGGGCTAGCATTAACTTAATGCTGCTTGCCATTTACAAACAAGCGGGATTAGGAATGCCAAGGCCAACAAGTATGAGATTGCAAATGGCCGATCGTTCCATCAAGAGACCGGTAGGAATGGTTGATGACGTGATTGTAAAAGTGGGAGAGTTTCATTTACCCGCCAATTTTGTAATCCTTGATTGTGCGGTTGATAAAGAGATCCCTATCATTTAGGGGAGACCATTCCTATCCACGGGAAGAGCACTCATGGATTCAGAACGAAACGAAATCAAATTCTGTGTGAATGATGAAGAGGTCACATTCCAAGCAAGCAAGGGTATGAAACTACCACATGAGTATGAAAGCATTTCAGTGATTGATATTGTTGATGAGGTGGAAGATGCGGTTGAAATGAAAATGGAAGAACAATGCCTTGGTGAAGCATTGGCGGCTATTTTGGTGAACTTTGATGGTGAGGCTATGGAGGGATATATGGAATCGGTAAATGCACTGGAGGAGCTTGGTTCTTACACTTATGGTCCGGCAAAGCTCTCTCTCAACTTGGAGAATAGAGCCACACCTCCCACAAAGGTATCTATTATTGAGCCACCACAACTAGAGCTCAAACCACTTCCTCCGCACTTGAGGTATAAATTTCTTGGCTCAAATGATACTTTACCGGTAATCGTTTCTTCTTTGTTGAATGATGTGCAGGTGGAACGATTGTTGAAAGTCTTGAAGGAGCATAGGCAAGCCATTGGATGGACAATTGGGGACATTCGTGGGATTCCCGTGGGAATTTGCGAGCATATAATCCAATTGGAAAGTGAGACCAAACCGAGTGTGGAACATCAACGACGGTTGAACCCGTCAATGCAAGAGGTGGTAAAGAAAGAAATCATCAAATGGTTGGATGCCGGGGTAGTCTACCCCATTGCCGATAGTTCTTGGGTGAGCCCGGTGCAATGTGTGCCGAAAAAGGGAGGCATGACCTTAATTGCAAATGAGAAAAATGAGCTCATCTCAACAAGAATGGTGGCCGGCTGGAGGGTGTGTATGGATTATCAAAAACTCAACAGTGCCACATGCAAGGACCATTTCCCTATGCCTTTGATTGATCAAATGCTTGCTCGGCTAGCGGGACGGTCATTCTAATGTTTCCTTGATGGATATTCCAGCTACAACCAAATCAACATAGCATTGGAGGATCAAGAGAACACGACATTCACTTGCCTCTATGGAACGTTTGCTTTTAGCCGGATGCCATTTGGTTTATGCAACGCTCTGGCTACTTTTCAAAGATGCATGATGTCCATTTTCTCTGACATGTCTTAACAATCTTGGACAAGTGCTTAAGAGATGTGAAGAGACCAACCTTGTGCTCAATTGAAATAAATGTCACTTCATGGTGGATGAAGGCATCGTGTTGGGGCATAAAATTTCAAAGCATGGCATAGAGGTTGACCGGGCAAAGATAGAGATTATTTCTAAGCTTCCTCCGCCTACTTCCGTTAAGGGTGTTCGAAGTTTCTTAGGGCATGCCAGGTTCTATAGGCGCTTCATCAAGGACTTCTCCAATATTGAAAATCCTATGTGCAAACTCCTTGAGAAGGATGCCAAATTTGTGTTTGATGAGAAATGCCTCAAAGCCTTTGAGGAGTTGAAGCAAAGGCTCACCACGGCACCTATTATTGTCACACCCGATTGGTCTCTTCCTTTCGAGCTCATGTGTGACGCCAGTGGTGTAGCCATTGGGGCAATGCTTGGCCAACATCACAACAAGGTTCTTCACCCGGTCTACTATGCAAGCAAAACACTCAATGGGGCAAAAATGAATTACACGGTGACTGAGCAAGAACTTCTTGCCATTGTCTATGCCTTTGAGAAGTTCCGGGCTTATTTGTTGGGATCCAAGGTGATAGTATACAAAGATCATGCGGCTCTTTGCTATCTCATGGCAAAGTAGGATGCAAAGCCTCGGTTGATTCGATGGGTCTTGTTGTTGCAAGAGTTTGACTTGGAAGTCAAGGATCACAAGGGAACTCAAAATCAGTGGCGGATCATTTGTCAAGGGTTGAAGAAGCAGGGAGAGCAAAGGGAGATCTTGAAATCAATGATGCATTCCCGGATGAACACATATTGGCACTATCAAGCACTTTTGCTCCTTGGTATGCCTATATTGCTAACTATTTAGTTAGTGACCTTATCCCGGAAGGATTGGAATCTTATCAAAAGAAGAAGTTTTTGAGAGAATGCCGGCAATACTATTGGGAGGAGCCATTCTTGTTCCGTGTTTGTGCTGACAATATTATCATAAGGTGTGTTCCATAAGAAGATATTATGCCAATTCTAAAGGCAGGCCACGACTCACCGGTTGGGGGTCATCATGGAGAAAATTGAACGGCGGCTAAGGTTCTTGAATGTGGTTACTATTGGCCTTCAATCTATCATGATGCCAATCAAATGGTCAAGGCTTGTGACCAATGTCAAAGACAAGGTTTAATCTCCAAGAGGCATGAAATGCCAATGCACTTTGTGATGGAGATAGAGATCTTCGACGTGTGGGGAATTGATTTCATGGGTCCCTTTGTAAGCTCTTGCGGGATGAAATATATTTTGGTGGTTGTGGACTATGTGTCCAAATGGGTTGAAGCGATCGCCTTACCAAACAACGAGGCAAGGAGTGTGACCACATTGTTTAAGAAAAACATCTTCACTCAGTTTGGCACTCCTAGAGCCATTCTTAGTGATGGTGGGTCTCATTTATGTAACAAGGCTTTCAAGGTTCTACTTGAGAAATATAGCGTCAAGCACAAGGTAGCCACACCTTATCATCCGCAATCAAGTGGTCAAGTTGAGGTTTCCAACCGGGAGATCAAGAGCATTCTAGCAAAGACTGTTAATGCAAACAGGACCGACTGGTCAAGGAAGCTAGATGATGCATTGTGGGCGTACCGCACGGCGTAGAAGACTCCTATTGGTACTTCTCCTTATCAGTTAGTCTTCGGAAAATCTTGTCATCTACCCGTGGAATTGGAGCACAAGGCTTTGTGGGCGTTAAAAAGGTTGAACTTGGACTGGGCTGAAGCTGCAAATTTGAGGTTAACACAACTCAATGAAATGGAGGAATTCCGTTTCCATGCTTATGAAAGTGCAGCTGTGTACAAAGAAAGGATGAAGTTCGTCCATGACAAGAAGATCTTGAAAAGAGAGTTCAAGTCGCGTGACTTGGTATTGCTCTTTAACTCAAGGCTCAAATTGTTTCTTGGCAAGCTCAAATCAAAATGGTCCAGTCCATTCAAAGTGGTCAATGTCTCTCCTTTTGGAGCTATGGAACTAGCATTGGAAGATGGGCTTCGGACATTCAAAGTAAATGGCCAACGAATCAAACACTACTTGGGCACATATGGCGAAAGACATTTGGTGGAGCAGCTGGCTCTCAAAGATGGTCTGTGCCCGACCATTGATTGACTCCAAAGGAACACCAACTTCGTCGTGCCGCGATGTTAAATCAAGCGCTTCATGGGAGGCAATCCATGTGTGGTAACACCTTTTTTGTTCCTTAATTTTTTAATTTTTGATAGATAGATTTACTTGAGCAATTTAAATTGTGTGTTAGAGTGCAGGGGATTCAAAAGATCACAACACTGGGACGGAATGCATAAAAAAGGGAAGAAAAATAACTGCGTGAAGTTTGCTGCAATGATGCGGTCGCATTTTCACTATGCGGACCGCATTTTGGTCGCAAACTAAAATAGTAAGTTTGGCTAAAATTGTTGATCAGAATGCGACAAGGTGATGCACTTTGCGGACCGCATTTCAATTATGCGATCGCATTGTGCTTCGCATTGTTACCCCTTCAGCAAGTCAAATGAACCAACCACATAACACTTATGTTGTCGCATAGTGTGTTATGCGGTGACTTTCCCATCGCAAAGTGTCAGGTACGTCGTCGCATTCTCTCATATCTCACTCATTTAAAACAAAACAAAACAAAACAAAACAAAAAAAAGAGAAAAAAAAAGAGAACGAACAGAAAAGAAAGGCAAACATAGAAAAGAGGGGCAAAAACGGCTAGTGATCGAATCTTACAAAGGACGAATACCCATTCATAATCTCCATAGTGCTTGTAACCCTCTTCACTGGTATGTGTCCCTGCCCTAATTTTCCATTTTTAAGTTCACTTCTATCTTTTCTATGGTCTACTTTATTTTCGTTCTGCATTTTTGATTGTGTTGTTTGTCGTAGTTGTTTGTACATATCGTGGTCGTTTCTGGGAAGAAAATATATCTGGGGTGCTGGGTAGAGAGAAATAGGACCGCCATTGTTGAGGGATGCATTGAATCGTGAGAACGAAGGCATTTGCGCCCGCAAAATCAGAATGTGGTCCGCATGTTGACCACATAATTAAACCCTAGTCTTCTCAGGACGATGATGAAATAGACCATCCAGTTAAAACCTTGCTATCTGCAGTTGTTTTGCGATCGCATTTCCCACTTTGTGGTGGAGTTTGCGATCGCATTTTGTTATTTTGTTTTGTGTTGTGCGCAAATCAGTTCTGCGATGGTTGTGCGGTCCGCTTAGTGGTTATGAGATTGCATAACCCATCGCAGACTGAGATCCAGTAGTGCACAATCAAGATTGCGACAAGTTCGTGGTCCTCATAGTGGTTATGCGACCGCAAAACATGTCGCATTTTTTGACTTTTTCTTTGAATTCTTCTATTTTTTTTCACTGTTTCTTACAATGTCGCTCATATTTCACCTTTGTACAAATATGGCTCCCCAAAAGCATGCAGCCTCTGCCCAGAAAAGGGCATCTTCCAGTCGTCACACATCGCAGGCAAAACGATCACGGACGGACTCTAATGTGCCATGCCCCTCCCAGTTTGATGAGGAGGAACTCTTGCCCTCAGTCAATCTACAGGCCGAGGCAAGAAGGAAACATGGGGAAGACTTTCACCTCTGATTTGGGGTTGAGGGATCCAGGGAACTGTACAGAGAAGGACTCACCAAACGAAAAATCCTGGGCGAGAAGCAATTGAGCTTGAACGGGCTACAAGAACAGTACCCCCACATCATGGAGAATATAAAAGCAAGAAAATGGGAATGCTTTACTAAGGCCCCTACTGAGTATAATGAGTCCCTTGTCCATGAATTCTATGCATCATATGGAGCCTCCAGGACTGCGCACCACAAACGCAACAGAATTTTTACTGGCACTGTACTTGTTCGGGGTAAGAGTGTGTTTTGCAATAGTGATGTCATTAATGAGTTGTATTCCCTGGCTGAAGAACAGGCACAGCTGAGTACGATGCCAAATATGCAAATAGGGAGAATGAGCGTGGTTGGATTGCTTCGTTGATAGCAAAAGGTACCCCTCCTTGGATCAACCCTGGGCATAAGATATACAGGAGGATCTCACAAGAGAGGGTCGATTCTGACTCAGCTTTGTTACTTCTCGATTGATACCGTCCTGGAACGAGACAGACATAGGCATTGAGAAGGCTCTCCTCATTGCATGTATCATGGTGGGCATCAAGATTGATGTGGGAACTCTAATCTTCCAAGAGATCGGGATCCGGGCAAATCAGCATGCTACTTTCCTTCCATTTCCTTGCTTGATCACAGCCCTCTGTAAAGCTGTGAAGGTCCCTCTCATGCAACACTCTTACAAGACCGGGAAGGAGACGAGGAACATTAATATCACGCGTATTAGTAATGTTGTTGCCCCACCAAAGATTCAAATTCAGTATCCAATTGATGTAGAGCCTTCCGACTCCTAGACTCCTGTGACTCCTCAGGTTCCAGTGGCATCCACTTCTACTTCAGATCCTGCCTCTCAGTCTACCACTGTTCAGCCTTCTTCTGCACTGCCAGCCATCTCGAGGCTTGGTCTCATTGCCCGGCATGCCAATGCCAAGGTAGACCAGCTCTTGAAGACCTTGCCCAACCTCATCAAACAAGCCCTGACTCCTATACAATCT
The DNA here is from genome assembly GCA_002018475.1 of Nicotiana obtusifolia. Classification (NCBI taxonomy): domain Eukaryota; kingdom Viridiplantae; phylum Streptophyta; class Magnoliopsida; order Solanales; family Solanaceae; genus Nicotiana; species Nicotiana obtusifolia. Next base: position 117,690 of record MCJB01002558.1, on the reverse strand, counting down.
TCAGTGACAGCTCTCCAACAACAACAAACAATGTATGGGGATCGCTTGCAGCAACTTAAGTTAAGGGTTGAGAAGATAGAGCGCGGTGAGGTTAGTGGTTTGCCTAAGATACGGGAGGAGGTTTCTTCTATGAAGACCGAGCTCCACAAGATGCAGACTTTGGAGTTCGATCTATCATCCCTCCTGCCCAAGGATGGTGAGCAGAGAGCAGACACAGCAGCACCAGACTTGGGTCTCGATTTCACGACTCTGATGGCAGACATTGCACCTCAGACTGCCGGGGTTTCCCAACCTCCAGCTCCTCCTGTACGTATTGATATTCATGACGAGGAGACTTCCGGACCTTCTTCAAAGTCCGAGGGTGAGGAGGCAGACGAGGGGGAGAATGAGGAGGATTCATGGTCCTCTGAGGATGATGGCCCTCAGGAGAAGGGCAAGCAGATTGCTTCTCCTACAGTGGAGGATGAGGAGCAAGCAGATATTCAGAGGGTGATAGAACACTCGCTAGCAGATTTGGCCGCCCCTGTCGACCCATCGGCCACTCAGCCATCAGCGGGCGAGGCTAGCAGCTCACAGGCCCCAGCTCCAGTTCCGCACTAGCCAGAGATCCCTCCTCCATCAGTGGAGGTCACTCCTCAGGCCGAGCTCTCATCGCTCCCAGCTTCAGCATCAGAGGGTGACCTAACCATCACTCAGCCGGCTACCGACTCCCATAGCGCTTAGTGCGCCTCAGGGAGCCCCTTCAACTCTACTCTATGTTCATATGCATTGGGGACAATGCATGCTTTTAGTTGGGGGTGGTAGCGTTGTCTATACGTTTGAAAAATAATATTAATGTCTATACTTTTGACAAGCAATTAGTATATATTAGTGCTTTGTGATTTCCGTACATAAACTAGTAGATAGTTTTCCATCTTTAGTAATTAGCAATGAATTCCCCTTGTTTTTCTTTGCTGGGTTCTTTACCAATGGTGTAATAGTAGAACCAGGATAGCAGAATGAAACATGTTGACCAGGTTGGTGTAATCGTCTAGTCTCAAGCATGTGTTTCTGTACATAACCTATACCCTTTCACAAAAAAAGAGATCAACTGTGTGAACTAGAGGCTCGCTCTATTACTCTACATCTACCTAGAGTTGTGCATGTATATATGATGAAAGCTTTGAGTTGCCAAATGTTGATTCAAGGGCTTTAAACTATGTGAACTAAACAGTTCGTGTGCCATGTGTGTGAGTTCTTTGTGTAGATAATTCTTGTGTTTGCTTCTGCCATCTAGAACTTGCCCGGTTGGTTTTTTGATGCTTATAATAATTACACTTGATTGGAGGGATGATCTTAGGCATTCTTTGTTTTATATGCGAACCACTTTAGCCTTTCAATCCTACCATTGCATAAATAATATCACTAGTGCCCTATTCGAGCCTTTAACCTTTTTTTTGGCCACCTCATTACAAACCTTTTCCTTTTGTAAAATAATTCCATCTTTTGAACCCCTTCCTCCTTGAACATTGAGAATGAGGCTAAAAGCCTAAGTTGGGGGTATGGTGTCAAAGTGGAAATGGGTAAGGTTGTACATTGAGTATAGGAGCATATACCTCAAAGTTTTCATATGAAATTATTCAAGCTCCAAAACAATATTAAAAAAAAAGAGAAATATGTGTATATATATATATAATTATGGAACCTTGAATAAAATTAGAGAGGTATTTAAGGTGGTTCTATATTGGGAACTAGATGCTAATGTGGCTATGGGGTTTGAAAAGAAACAAAGTGCAAAAAGAAAAGAAAATGTGATTAGTGTTCAAGGAGGGTGTAGTCACTTGTATCTAAATGCTTATCCGACCCTTCCTTAAACCCACATTACAAGCCTAAAAAGTCCTTACGGGATCTCCAACCGAGCGTTCTTAGAATTAAGCGACGAATTACAATAAGGGCAAGCCTATGGTATGGTATGTTGTAACACTTGAAACTCTTTTCTGAGAGTGCGTGTATTTGTGAATTCGTCCCTTTTTGTTGTCATTGTAAATATTGTGATTTTGGGACTTAGTTTCTAGTGAGGGCACATGAATTGTGAGGTTGAACAAAAGTTGACTTTTTGAGTCAAACGCAAGTGCACTCAGTTGAGGGTAGAATTTTGTCACGTTGTCTGAGGCTCAAAGTTCACAAGTTGATTAGTTTTTCTTGTATATATCGATGGCTCAGGAAGGGTAAAACACTCAAAGATGCATGCTTGAAATACTAACAACAAACACCGTCCCTGGTCACTACTGTTTCATGTCTTGTAGATGGAGTCTAGAATAGGATAGTGTCATCTTAGTTGCTTGAGGACAAGCAAGAGTTTAAGTTGGGGGTGTTGATGTGTTGGAGAATTTCGGCACATTTGATACTAATTGCTTAGATTTTAGCTTGTTTTAAATGCAATTTCCCTTTGTACTTATGTAATTTTAGTATTTTTGCAGTGTATGAGGCGTAAGGACCTAAGAGCATGGAAAAGAGTTCAAAAAGCCACAAAAAGACAAGAAAAGAGCATAAAAGGCATCGCAAATGTAGATATGCTATCGCAAAACCCACATGCAAGCTGCATATTTCACACCGAGATCGCAGATCAAAACAGATTTCTAGACAAAGTTCAACGTAAAAAATGCCGCCTCATTTGCGATCGCATAACCTGTTTGCGAGCCGCAGAAATACCACAAACTAAACATGAAGTCTACTGAAGGAAGAAAATGCGATGCAAGATGCGGTCGCATTTCTATAATGCGGACCGCAAACCAAGAATGTGGTCAAGGCGAAACGAGGGTTACAATCTGCGATGGCCATGTCAAAAATGCGGACCGCATGTCTGTTATGCGACAGAAATGCGGTTGCATATTCAACCTGAAAGGGCAGTTTTGTCCGATTTTTGGCCCTCTATAAATAGATTTATTGGGGTTTTGTGGGCTCAATCTTGTCTGACTTTAAAGCTACAATACAAGGCATTAATATTCCTCTCTTTTGGAAGCTTTTGGGTCAAGAATCTTTCACTTTGTAAGCTTTATGGCATTTAATATTCTCTTGCTTTTGTATTTTGGTATGAGTAGCTAACTTTAAATACTAAGGTTGTGGACCCTAAATGGGTTTTTTTTAATGGGTGTTTAACATTGAATATATATATATAATGGTTGGTTGATATTTATTTACTTCTCATTCTTCATTTATTGTTGGTGGTTGCAAACATTAACAAGTGCCGTTAAATTCTTGCTTTGCTTGGGAAAGTGGGGTGGAATTTGGTAGAAGTAAATACCAAAGACTCAAGGCTTTGAACCTTGTTTAATAAAATCGCTAAGGAATAAGTGGATTTTATTTGGCATAAATTGATTAGTCTTAATTGAAACTCTTTTATATTTGGAAAAATCATAAAGAGGAAATACTACCTAACTATTGGAAAATATTGGGTAGTCATTTAGACATCATTTGCATATCAAAAGGACCTTCCATTAGAAATATATCATATTAACACCAGTAACATTACACTTCATTAATGGGGACACAACCTTGGTTTCTTTAATCAAATTATCTACATTCTCAATATTTCAATTAGCCATCACCTAAAACCAAACTCAATTCATACTCTTGTTACCATTAATACATACTCTTGTTACGGTTAACTGGATAGAATTACGACTTTAGTTGAGTAACACACTAGTCAAGTAACCTTTTCATACCTATTCGCTGTGGGATTCGACCCCAACCTTGTTGGGTTATTATATTTGACATTGACCGCTTTACACTATTTATTAAAGTGTAATTTGAGCGTATCACATATACATAAATAATGGTATGTCATGGATACGTGAATATTGAACTAACATGGATATATAAATACAGAACTAGTAAGAATATTTGAGTACTCAACTGACATCAATATCTGAGTAGAGTACTAAGGTGGCATGAATATTTGAGTACTGGACTAACATGACTATCTGAGTGCTGAAATAACATGAATTTTATAGCATGAGATCTGAATACTGGAAACTTGAATGTTGTAACATGATACGTGAACTACTGGGTGTATAGCCGCCAATTCTGGTAGCAACTTTACCTCATAAACTACTTGCCCGATCCTTTCTAGGATCCTATACGGCCAGTTGTAGTTGGGACTAAGTTTCCACTTCTTCCCAGATCCTATGACACCTTTCATCGGCGAAACTTTCAGAAACACCCAATCATCAACTTGAAACTTCAGGTTTCTATGTTGTACGTCCGAATAAGACTTTTGGCGACTATGAGCTATCTTCAAACGCTCTTGAATAAACTTGACTTTCTCCATAGACTGATAGAACAAATCTAGTCCCAACAACTCTACCTCGCCAACTTTGAACCAACCAATTGGCGATCTACACCTTCGCCCATACAGAGCTTCGTAAGGTACCATTTTGATACACAATGGTGGTTGGTATTATAAGAAAACTCAATGACATGTATGTGATCATCCCAAATACCTTTAAAATCAAGGACATATCCTCAAGTGTCTGAATAGTTCTCTCAGCTTGGCCATCTGTTTGAAGATGAAAAACTATGTTGAGGTTACTCTTGTGCCTAATCCTTTCTGAAAGGACTTCTAAAGTTTGTTGTAAAATTGAGCACCACAATCTGAAATGATGGACAACGGAGTCCCGTGCAATTGGATGACTATTTAATGTACTACTTAGCATATTCTTCTGCTGAATCTGTGATCTTTACTAGCATGAAGGGCACTAACTTGGTAAGTCAAACTACAATCACCCAATCAAATCATGCTTTCAAAATGAGCGAGATAATCCTATTATAAATTCCATATTACCATCTCCACTAAAGAATATGTGTATTCTGAGATAAACACTTGGTTTTCTGCTGCTCGACTTTCACTTACTGACAATTCAAATGCATTGTTAGAAATTCTGCAATGTTCTTTTTCATGTCGTTCCACCAATAAATCTCCTTAAGATCATGATACATCTTTGAGGAACCTAGGTGGATAGAATACCTGGAAGTATGGGCTTCTAACATCTTCCTCCCTCTTTAAGTCCATCTATGGTTGGAACGCACAATCTATCTTGGTACTTCAAAGTACCATCATCTCCCCCTTGTTCAAAAGTCATCGTCTTATGCATGTGAATCCCCTCTTTCAGTTACAATAAGTAGGGATCATCAAACCGTTTCTCCCTCACTTCGGCTACAAATGAGGAACAAGTCCTGTTCTGGACAACAACTCCACTATCTTTGGTGTCAGAAAGTCGAACTCCTACCTTGGCTAAGCAGTGAACTTCTTCCACCATAGTTCTCTTGTCTGCCTCAATCATGAGCTATACTTCCATACTTGATTACCTTTTTAAAGTACTTCTTGAAAACACTTATAGTATTGATGTGAGCTAAGTCTTTGACCAGTACACCAAATATTAGAGTCTCGTGCAATGGCACTACCCTCTTGACACATAACTGGGCATGATTTTATTATTTTTATATCCCATGCTAACTATGTGAAGTTTAAATCTCCAACTGGACTTACTGACGATTTTCTCATCTCCCCCTTAGACCAAAGGTTAAGGTCTTGTACTTGCTGATCCTTCTCTTTTGTTGGGATCCAAATAACTTTCCTTATCTTCTACAATTCTTTGCACTTTACGTCAATGATGACTCATTTTCCCACGTATTTATAAGCAATCTTTCATACTAGGAGAAACTCAATTATTTACATAAATGGAAAGCTAATGTATTTACAACTATCATACACAATCCTAATGATTTAACTTTGCTCACACTATCAATCTTGGGGAGACCCCTTTTCAAAAATTCTAAGAGGCTATTCTTCTGTAGTTTGCTCTCTTACTACTAGCTGATTTTTATTTTTTCCACTGTCACTGTAATTTAGGTTTAACTTAAAATTTTTGGGTTCTAACACGCGTTCGGTGTTTCAAACTATTACCCACTCACTAGTGCTAACTTGATTAGGTAAATAAAATTGTACCTCTACTAGCTCTGCTGAAATTGCTAATTTGTTGTATCTACTCAAAACTTACTTACTATCCTTTTACTAACCACCTGCTAGCATTATGTTTTCTTGTTCAACTTTGAATAACTAAAGTGAAGCATGCAGTTATTCCTAACTTCCCTCGCCATGCGATCCTTTTCTACGGTCGCATAGTATAATTTTTTTTTTTGAACAGTGGACATGGATCAAACTTAGGGAAATTTCATTTGTCTTAAATGAAATTGGAATATCTAACCTCAAACTTTCTATATAATTAAAAATCATACCAGACTATAAACATCCGGGGTAAATACTTAGTCACACAACCTAAAGGGCAACTATCATATCTTCTATCTCACGATAATAGTTGCTTCTTATAGTAACTTACTAACGTGGTACTTTCTCGTTCATATTTGAATAAATATGAACAACTTAATATCGTTCCCTAAAATTCAATATCGGATGTTCTTGGTTCTCATTCCGTACATCATATTTTCTTAGTCATTCATGAGTCGTGCGAAAAACACATCTTTGGTAACAATAAACGTTTTTGACTCCTATTTATTTTGCCCTTAGGCTCTTTTGTGTCCAAAACTATAGTGATCAATTCATGCCCGCTGTGATTAAATTCTTAACCTGTTACATCATTGGGTCTGGCATCTTGACTATCATCATCCAACTTTTGGCTCCATTTCAAAGATAACAACAACATACCCAGTAATATCCCACACTGTGGGTCTGGAGAGGGTAGTGTGTACGCAGACCTTACCCCTACCTTGTGAGGATAGGGAGGTTGTTTTCAATTGTGGCTCTATTTCCAAGAGTTAAAATGAAATCCTTCTATGAGGTATAACACAAACGGATACACTACCGTACACAAACATGTCCTTCATAGTACGCCATTATCTAATAAATCACTTCTTGTACCATCCGGCGAGTTTTGAGTCTTAATCTGGACCTAAAATATGTGGAGATTTTGCTATATCTGTTACTTACCTTTTCTTTTAGTACCCATAGGCATCACTGTATACTCACAAGTCACCAGAACTTTGACACACTGGAAATTGGAGATCTAGTAACTAAATAACTGAATATTGACATACAGAAATAACCATAAACCTGCATACTAAAAGACTGTATAACTGATAACGGAGATAAACCGATAACCACAAAACATGGTAACTGCTTTCGTACTTTCTAATAAGGTTATGCTCTAATATGCACTACTATCGATTGTATCCCACTTTCAACATCCTTTCAAGTTCTCATTCTACTACTTCTTGGTGATTCTACAATCCCAAATAGATGTAACTAACACCATTTCTCATCACCCAAATGTTTACAACAAGCATAACTCAACAACACAAAACCGTAGCACAGTTGATATGGTTCTCTTTATCAAACCCATTTACTATTCTCCCAAGAACTCATCAATTCACAGCTATAAATGATTAGGGAGTAGAAACATTACCTTTTTGATGCTCAACCCTCTTCAATTCGAGTTCTAGAGTTTCTTTTCTCAACAATGGTGTTTAGATCAATATCTTGGATGATGGAGGGACCTTGGGGAGTTAGGTTCTTAAGACCTTTCTTTTCTAGAGTAAGTTTTCGTGTTATGGGATATGGGGGACAAGGTAGGGCTTTTAAACAAGTGTACACGTCCCAAAACTTGAGGAGGAAATAAAAAGTAGCTCGGATAAACATAGTCGGCGTGGGGCATCATCAGAGGCGCCAAAACTACATAGCCTTGCACTGTCAAGGGTGCTTAGGTTAATGCAATGGACAATGCCTTGCATTGGCAGGGGCGCTAAGGTTAATGCCCTAGACATTGACTTGCACTATCTAAGGCTTTGACTTCCCGTAGCGTAGCACTGTCTGAGGCTGTACACCTCCCATAAACATAGTCGATTCTATCGAATTTTATACACCTCTCTCTCGGTCTTGATTCTAAAACAACTGGTTCCACCCATACTCATTCTGATAGGACTTCACATGTCCAAAAGGTCACATTAATACTCAATTAACGTGTCCACAACTAATATGAGTTTACGGAGTGTTACAGGTAAGCTTTGAATAAGAGATAGATTGTAGCATAGTGCGTGGATCTGTCTCAAATGACGGAAGCCAGTGTAAGTGTACGGTATGATTGAAAAGAATACGTCAAATCAGTGAAAGATGCACCAATCTGGATTGACATATCTTGAAAATAAATGGTAGAGTGATGATGGTATGATTATGGGGATGGTAATGAAGTCTGGAACGGGTACGTGTATTTGAAAAGTCAAGGTTCAATACAAGTCAACTAGAGTCTAGCTAGACAACGAGAACATAATAGGGGGTAAAAAGTAGAAGATACGTCTTACAGATAAAGAATACATAACAATGGCAGGCAAAGAATATATAACAAATATACAAATAATATGTAGCAAGCAAAGGATATGCAATGATTAATTCAGCTAAAGAAAGCTGCAATATTATATGTACAATGACCTAGGAATTCTAAGAGTAGATTTACCTAGATCCGGACCTGAGTCAAGGACAGCTACAAAATGGTACGTAAATAACCCCGTATGCCAATCTTTGAGACTAGAGAAATTTTAAATAAGATCTAGTGGGGTGAAAAGAATACCCTCGTGTGACTTATGTGTGATTGTGTACAGCCAAATGTCGACAGAAAAGTGATGACAATTCAATAAGGCGGTACCAAAAGCATGTGATAAAGAACATACAACATGGGCATCTAAGAAAGCATATACAGCACGACATGTGTAAAAGCATATACAACATGAGCATGAAAAAGAATATACATCTTGAAGTGTGTGACAAAGAATATACTACCTGCAACACATGACAAAGAATATACGACTTAAAGCGCATGACAAAGAATACACCGCTTGAAGCGCATCACTGAGACTAGACTAATTGAAGCATGCAACGAAGCATATGCCACTTGAAGCAAAGAATATACATCTCAAAGCAAAGAATCTACAACTTGAAGCATACAACATAAAGAATAGATATTGGAGTATTGGAGAACCTATATTTTCTCAAGTAATTGATCAAATCCGTTGTGGTTAGAACCTGAAGTATCCTAAGCAGAGTCACCATGTTGTTGCACCCTGTTTTGCACAAGTATAAACAATGTACAACTTATAGTACTTTACAAGGCTAGTTAAAGTTTAGAGTCGCCATCTAATGTTTTAAGGTACAATAGGATACCTATATCACAATATATAATATACACTTCGACTATGGTCTACGAAACAGTTGAGATTCTGAGTAAGGGTTCAAGTTATCTCGAGGGGATGGTGTTAGGCATCCCTCATCCACAAAATGTGGTTCCTGTGGACTCGATCAAACAAGGGATGGAAGGTTCAAAGATAATTAGCTAATAATCACAACCATTGCAAAGAATAAAAGAATGATTAAAATGTACTCGAATGAGCAGTAATGGTATTAAATATGTAATGAATTATGTGCAGATGAATTATTTAAGTATTTTATTGTATTTTTTAAATGAAATGATTAAAATATATTGACCCATATTAAATACATACATACATACATACATACATACATACATACATACATACATACATACATACATATATATATATATAT